>JAOBRB020278743.1:0-11325 GCA_027575285.2 Zoanthus pulchellus | reverse complement strand
CTGATTTTTCTTGTGTTCCAATGATCTAAAAAAACTGGGAAATCCTTCAGTTAAAAACACGTCATGCAACCAAGTAATATACGCCATACAAGACACACACAATTAACAGCATAGGCAGCTGTTGGAGGCCGTCAATGCTTCTAAAGTATACCAGAATACGATTGATTATTCATTTATTGTGATTTCAGTTTTCATCGTAATTTAGTACTAGGTTACGGTTTTAGAGTTTTGTAGACGTTCGACTGTCGTCCCGTAAACGTGGCATTGATAAATATTCCGGTTTTCAAAAACGGGCGGACGTGGTTGGCGCAGTTGGTAAGATCTCTGCTTTCCAACCACAAGATCCCGAGTTCGATCCCTGCACTTTGCCGAGATTTGGATCTTTGTGTGGCCTTCTTTTCTGCCTAAGCCAACTCAGCTTTCTATTCGGCTCCCGGGGTAGGTAAATGAGTACCAGCGTCTGCTGGGAGCTAACCTGCGATGGATTAGTGTCCCGTCTAGGGCCTAGGGGGAGTCAAAGATTGTCATCCGCTTAACACTACAGAAACCGGAGATAAGCGCCGGCCCTATAGGCCACTAGGCTAGAAAGGTTTTAGCTTTCAAAAACGAATTGCATCGCTACATTTACCACATCAATAATAGTAAACATATACATGTAAAGTGTCGTTGAGATTCTTCATAAAATAGATAAAACACATTTTTATGTTATACACTATTTCTTGTTATATATAAAGTTTGTATTAAAAAAAGACTGGTTGATCATAATTTCGGAATTCAGCCACTGTTGGACTGTGAAATCCGGAATACACGGACATAAAATCCAGAATCCAGCCATTGTTGGGCCGGAAATTCGGAATACATGGACACCGTGTTGAATCCAGAATCCAAGGCTTTCTGGGATTTCGGAAGACAAAGTCGGTTTATGGTTGGCTCCGAACATCACGTGTAAAACGCCGGCAAATTATCCCGAAATTCGAATTCCAACATCTGCACAACACAACAGGAAAAAAGTTGCAATTAGGTTGCAGGCCTGCAGCCAGAAATTATTCAGTTGATTATCATATACATGTAACAAATATAACAAATCTATATATAACAAAGAGCTATAAGCTATTTAGCTCATACATAAATAATTATGGTGAAAATTAAGATTAAACTAAAGTTTATATAAATGGTTATTTCCCAACAAACAATTTTGTTGTTTTAGGTTGAATCTTCCGCTTAAATTGTTATTTAGTGGTATTACTAATGAATAAAACATCATTCATAAATTGTGAGCTGAATATCTAAAATGTTTTTGAAACGGGCGCAACTCAAATAAATTTTTGGTATAAACTTTTTAGTTGAGTTAAGTTTCAATCTGTCTCCATCTTTTCCATCCGTAGTAACAAATGGCCGGAAATAAACGTTTGAATCTGTTGTTATTGACAAACCTACACCATAAAGGCATTTTTGGAATTCAAATGAGGGCAAGACATAATGGAATTTTAAAAAAGATCTAAAAAAGCTTGATATAGATTCTTTAGCAACTTTTAAAATTAGCACATGAATTCTAAGTTTGAACACAAATCAAATATGGTGTAAAGGTTTTCAGATTTCTGCTTTAAAACATATTTAAAACGTATTATTGTTTTAATATATAATCTTTAGTGAGTAATAATTTCCGTTCATTATAGACTGTCAGTTTGCTAAATCCTTCAAGAAAAATAAAGAATGAGCTTGAGGCTATACTTATATTTATTCAGTCCGGCGGCGGCTTCTTTTTTCTGTGTTTGTGTACACACACCGCATTGTTTGGTCATTAATTATGTGTGACTTTGTTTAGCTGATCATTTCTAAAAGTACTCACAAGTGACGAGTGACCACGAGTGGAAAACAACTGAAAATTTTAAAGAAAGAATTATAATTATAAATCATGTTTCCTTGTCAGTATTTAAACCATGTATGTGTAAAATATCCTTATAACCTCATTAAGATCGGTGTGGCCGATCGAAATATAGTCCGCAAAATCTATTTTCGCAATCGTTATTTGTCAACTTTTCTTATATATATATATATATTTAGGCAGAAGTTGTCCGAAGTAACTATAAGCAACTGTGATAAACAACTTTTTAGTGTTTTAAAGTTCATTTTTCAAGTACTGAATAAAAGGGCACTCTGATATATATAAACTGAATAATCCCAAAAATTACCCAACGTTTTTGGCTCAATAAAAGCAACAATTTTAGACCTGAAATATCCATAAGCCAGGCAATTTTAAAGATTGGGCCCAGCTAAGCTGCTTTTATAAAAAGTGTCTATATGATATATGTTGATTAGTCATTTGCAAGCTAGTAGTTCGTCCAATGTGTTTTTACGGACTGCCAGCGGTGGACACTATAAAATGTTCTGTGACGTACTCGAATTTATCAGTGGACTTAATGCCAGATTCGATTATTTTCTTAGAAGAAATTCTTAGTGTGTAAGCCAGATTAGTTTCAACTTGTGAACTAAGTAACAATTTTGAAGAGAAATTCACCCATTAATGCGGACTTTAGCTTGTCAAACTTACATTTTCATAAAAAAGACAAACTACCGGCAATACAGTGCTTTGAGTTGCGTGACCGGCTGCCGGATATTTAGAAAAAAAGGGAGTGTCTATATGACCGACAGCCGGTCACGCAACTCAAAACACTAAATAGCCGGCAGTTCGGTTTTTCTATAAAAATAAAACTTTTGCAAACTAAACTCGACATCAAATGTTTTTATATGTTTAAAGAGCTCTCTAAAAATCCAGAAACTGGTGTTTCATGTGAAATTATGTTTGTAGTTTACGATAGGCACTCCCGTAGTCCGTACTGCAGTAGTTTCATTTGACACATGGAAATTTTCCTAGGTCGCTGTCAGCCGGTCAAACAACTCAAAAAATTAAATGGAGAGAATTTTTAGACAGTTTAATTTGTAAAAGTTTTTTTTTAAAAAAAATGGACTGCCGGCCATTTAGTTTTTTGACTGTTATTTTACCGGCAGTCACTGACCTCAGTGTCAATGATTGCATATGCCTAGAGTAAACTACAAACTGAATTTCACATGAAACACCAGTTTCTCAATTGTTTGACAGTTCTTTAAAGATATAGAGTATTTGCTGTTGAGTTCAACTTGTAAAAGCTTTATTTTTATAAACAAGAATGGACTGCCGACCATTTAGTTTTAAAAGTTGTTTGACCGGCAGTCAGTGACCTAAGAAAATTTCCCAGTGTCAAACGAAATGAAAATACTGCAGTAACTGACATGAGTGCCTAGCGTAAACTTCAAACTTCAACATGAAACACCAGTTTCTGAATTGCTTGACAGTTCTTTAAAGATAGAAAACATTTGATGTTGGGTTAAACATGTAAAAGTTTTATTTTTTTTTAAAAAAAAGAATGGACTACCGGTCATTTAGTGTTTTAAGTTGCGTGACCGGCTGCCGGCCATAAACTGATAAAGACACTTCGTAGCAAAAAACGTGTCAGTCGTGTCTAGGCGAAACTTGTTGAATGTTGTCCTTGTTTGCCGAAGGCGAAGGGTTGCCAGAAGGCTTAACGTAAAGTTTTGTTGATTTTGATTTTAAAAAACCAATTATGAGAACATTCATGAATGATAGATATAAAAAACAAAATCTGCTCTTATCAATGGGACAATCATAGTAATTAGTTGTAAAACTATAGCTTTTTAAAATTCACACGTTGTACGACGAACTGAAAACCGGCTTGCTCTGTAGCTGCTGTAGTCTGTTCAATGTTTCATTAAAATAATTTTAAACCTCAATCATTGAATATTGAGATAAATAAGTTATCTGCACCAATATTCATACATTTAACAAAAAATATATTGCAAATCTGGTCCAATACGTATCATAGTATGAATGCTCATCCATGACCACGGTGATGGTGATATTGATCTTAAAAACGAGGGTTTTACAAAAAGCAAAAGATTGAACATTCCCGTGTATACATTGAAGTAAAAAAGATAAGCATTGAAGATTTTAGAATTCTATTCAAGATTTAACCAGTATTCAATTTTGATAATGATACAAACATCCACAAAATGTCCATTCGAGTGCAGTGATCCAACAAAGTTAATTAACGACAACAAACTTCATTTAATTAACAGGAAACTAAGTTTCAAACGTGTATAGCGTATCCGTTTCTGAGCTCTTTGTTTTCATTTAATGAAAGCACAACCCGTGAAATTGTTTTATTTCATTGCAAACAATATAAATAAATGTCTTTCATAGCATTCGCAGCTAGATTTATGTAGTTTAATTTAGTGTAAGAATAAAAATCTTTCTGAGGGTACGGCATATGACATGTATTTTGTTGGCATATAATATATTAATTATTATATGGCGACGAATGACGCGGTGTTGAATGTAGATTAATTGAAGTTACAATAGTTCGTCTCGACAGGTTCTAATCAATGTATCTCTTAATATTCCCTATTATTTATAACATAAATACATGATGTTTTGAAATCGTTTGTTGTTAATGCAGCAATGCGTCAAAAATTCAATGTAACAATTCGGGCCTGTCGTTTCCACTGAAGAGGTATTCTTTTAAGTGATATCAGACTGAAAGTTTGTCTAGAAAGATGAAACACAAATAAAAACCAAATGTGCAAGGTGCTTTTTACATTATTTCCTTCCCGACTTGCCTTGTCACGTACCACTTTTATATTCTGAAGAACCACTCGGAAGACAATGCATTGCATTTTACACGAGGAAAATGCTTATCTGAGTGTTTTTGACAAAAACCCTATTTTTGAAACTAGTTTTAAACACCTAGGGAGCGTTTTATAATTTTTAAAAACTACCAAATCTATTTAGTCGGCTATCAAAGCTCGTTAATTCACTTTTCGATTTGTCATAGCAACAGGAAATTAATTGAGGCACAGTGCGGTACATTTCTGTGTTTAGACTCGACCAATAGGATTCATATTAAAATACCTCCTTGGCCGGGCTCAACTCAAAATCATCGTAAGATCCTGTTTGAGTACATAAACTGATTTATATCTAAACTGGGAGAAGCAGAAAACAATTAAAATAAACTAGGTATACGACAAAACTAAAATCGACCATCTTGTTTTAAAAATGTGCACAATTCACAAACAAATAAAATGGCCAAATCCAAATGTTTAATGATAACCCGTAAAATTGTTATTTTCTTTTAAAAAATAGTGAAGCCGAATGTACGCCGTAGGAGAGTAAGATATTACAAATGTTTACAAGTATAGTTGTTAGAAAACTCTTCTGACTTCTGTTCATGCAAATACTTCAAAATCATTCAAGTGCGGCAAATATTTTCAAACAAAGCGAAGGTCACGTGACTAACAATCAAATGCAGATGCTGTGAGTTCGACATATCGATTGTACTATTAGTGTGAAGAGTGCAGTATAGTTTGTCAAACTGATATCAACGTGGGAAAACTTAAATCCAACAGAACATCAAAGGAAACAACTTAAATTACAAAATAATTGGTTCGTGCAAATCGTGAGATTTGAAAATCGCTAGCCATGGAGTGTTGTAAAACATGGCGTCGTGTAAACGTTATTTATGCATGTATTACAGAGCCAAAAGACTAAGTTGATTCTGCGAGGTGATGGTAAATGGGAAAATATTCGCTGGTGTTAGGAAATGAGTAGAAATTTACTCAATCGGCAGTGTTTTGATCCTTGGCTACTCCCTGACTCAAGTCAATGGCGACTTGGGTTCGAACTTTCGATAGTTACAGTAAATATTCGCGGCCTTCGCGGCTAATGTTTTATCTATGCCTGTGTTTGTCCGTTTGTACTTATCACGTTGTTGCCTCAAATACACTAACATTTTACATTGACGAGAATGAACCAAGCGGTACTGTTGTGGGAACAATACCGAAGAACGGTGGAGACTTAATTTTGGCAACTGACCAACCGACCGGTTTGAATGTCAATCTTTCCACAGGCGTGATAACAACAACAAAACCATTAGACAGGGAAAAAAACTCTTTAATGAGTTTCAAAGTATTGAGATCTGATGATGTTTTGCATTTATATGTTATAAAAGTGGAGGTGAAGGATCTAAATGACAATTCACCAAAATTTGATAAAAACATTTACTCCTTTACTTTTTACGAGGGTCTTTCAGACGAGTCGAAGGTTATCAAAGCTGTGGATGGTGATAGCGGCTTTAATTCAACCCAAATATATTCCATTATATCTGGAAATGTAGACAATGTTTTTGCCTTAAATACAGTTCCTGGATCTGAAGACTCTAAATTTGGGAAGTTAACAGTAAATGGAACTCTTGACCGTGAAAATTTAGATCATTATCTGCTGAATGTTTCTGCTCAAGATGGAGGCAGTCCTCCTGGAATTGGCTTCGCGCTTCTAAATATAACAGTTGGAGATGTGAACGATAATGCTCCCAGATTTACATCACCAAATTATCAGGGATTTATTAACGAAAATGCTACTCTTGGAACCTCCATCGTAACGGTGTCAGCTACGGATGCGGATATTGGTTCAAATGCGGAAATCGAGTTTAAAATCGACAGGAGTTCTCACTCTGATCCGGATCGAATATTTAATGTCGATCCAAAGTCTGGTTTAGTTATTAACAATTTGAAGCTAGATTATGAAAAGAAGCAAAGTTATCGAATTGTAGTGAAAGCGGAAAACAATGTAGCTGGTTCCACTCTGAGTTCAAGTGCTTGGTTAACCATCAAAGTTTTAGATCTAAATGATAACTGGCCAGTTGTCACCATCAATTATGTACTTGGGGGCAGCTATCAGGTACTTGAAGGTGCTGCAAATGGCACAATAGTAGCCACAATTGACGTCTCTGATGCAGATTCTGGTGCCAGCGGTGAAGTTCAGGTGTCGCTCCAGGATGCTTCTGGCTACTTTCAATTACAGCCAGAATTGAATGACAGATATGCAATCAAAGTTGCCAGTTTGATTGATAGAGAAAAAATTTCTGTGTTTAAGCCTACAATTATAGCAAAAGATAAAGGTACACCATCTCGGACAACTGTAGAACCGTTTATTATTAATGTTGGCGATGTTAATGATAATTCACCAAAGTTTGTCTCAGCTGTCTATTGGGGCTCTGTATCGGAAGATGCAGCAAACGGGGAATTTGTTCATTCTGTTCATGCTACAGACAAAGATACAGGTACTAATGCTGAGCTGGTATATAATATTTCAAACTCAGTTCCACATTATGTATTGAGAGACTGGTTTTCAATATCAACATCTAGTGGCGAAATCAGAACTTCAGGAATTTTAGATCGTGAGAAAGTCTCTAAGGTTGTTTTATCTGTAACAGTCTCTGACAAAGGCTCGCCACCAAAATCTGACAATTGTACTGTCATCATTGATATTCGAGATTTTAATGACAATGATCCATACTTCAATCAGAGTGTTTATTTTATGTCAGTGACAGAGAATTCTCCAAACGAAAGTTATATTGGAAGAGTGTTTGCCTCTGATAATGATGTTGGTCTCAACAGTATTATTACATACCAAATTGCAGTGGACATTAATTTTGTTCCAGTCTTTACAATAAAAAATGACAGTGGTGTGATATTAGTTTCAGGACTACTTGATCACGAAAGTAGAACTTCATACCTTTTCACTGTTGTTGCAAGTGATGGTGGTGGCAGAAATACGACTGCTGAAGTTAATGTTACAGTTGTTGATGCAAATGATAACTCTCCAAGGTTTAGTCCTACTTTTTATAATTTGTCTTATCCTGAAAATCTTAAAACTGGTTTTGTTCTTGTGAAAATAACTGCTACAGATAAGGACAGTGGAAAGTTTGGAAAACTACGTTATGATATTAGGAACGGTAACTCAGAAGGTTTATTTATTATAAATCATTACTCAGCGGCTATTTCACTTGACAAAAGTCTTGACAGAGAGACAAAGGATTTTCATTCACTTGTCATCTCAGCACAAGATGGCGGTGGTCGAGTTTCAACAAACTTTGCTACTGTTAATCTTACTGTTAAAGATATCAATGACAATCCACCTGTATTTGATCAGCAAGTGTATAATTTTAGCATTGTTGAAAATGCAAACATCAATAGCATAATTGGAAGTGTTCATGCAACAAGTAAAGATATTGGATCAAATGCTGAGATTTTTTACAGTATCACAGATGGAAATGTTGGAAACACTTTTTCAATAAACAAAAGTGGTATTATTTATTCAAAATCACATGTTGACCACGAAGTAACACCATATTTCGTGCTAAGTGTCAAAGCAAGAGATGGAGGCAACCCTCCTCTGTATAGATATGTAAATGTAACTGTGTCAGTCTTAGACCAAAATGATAACAGTCCAGATTTCAACACAAGTCAGTTAACTGTGTTTATCCCTGAAGACACTAAAATCGGAGAAACATTTTACACCCTCTCTGCTGTCGATCCGGATAGCGGAGAGAATGGTAGAATAAGTTATAGGATAATGAAGAATCCAAATGATACTTTTCGAGTTGATTCAAATAGTGGAAAAATGTCTTTAAAGAAAATGGTGTCCTTAAGTGGGGTTAGGTATTATATTGCAAGAGTTTTTGCCCAAGACAATGGCTCACCATCCAGGAATACAACAGTGCTGCTCAATTTGCAGGTTGTTGATGTGAATGACCATAGTCCAACATTTAATAATTCCTCTTACACTGTTGAAGTAAATGAGGCAACTCCAGTCAATAAAGACATCATTCAAGTATTAGCAACTGACAAAGACACAGGCACAAATGCTTTAATTACATACAGTCTTCATTCTAAATCCAACTCTGTTGCGCAGCATTTTGGTATTCATTCTGATGGGACAGTTTTTCTCCGTTTTAAGTTGGATCGAGAAGTTAAAGACATTTATTACCTCACAATTTTTGCATCTGATCATGGAGTCCCTGTCCGAACAGCTCAAGCTGATCTGAAGGTTTATGTCATTGATGATAATGACAACAGTCCAAAATTTAATCAAAGCCAAGGCTATACCTTCACCATATTCGAAAACGAAAGGAATGGAACATTTGTGGGACATTTGTATGCAACAGATAATGATATTGGCACAAATGCTTTACTAAGGTACAAGTTTAACTCTCCAAGTGCTGAGTTTCTTCTTAATAGTATCACTGGTGAAATTAGAACTATACAGGTTCTGGACAGGGAAAAGATCTCAAGTTATGATTTGATGGCTGTTGTCAGTGATAGTGGTACCACTCCAAGGGTTGATAAAGCTAGAGTGATTGTGATTATAAAAGATCGAAATGACAACAACCCTCGATTTGAACAAGGTGCTTACAATGCCGATGTTCTGGAAGATGTTCAGGTTGGTACGACTATCATCACAGTTTCTGCCATCGATCCAGATGATGGTCCCAATGGAAAACTGACATACTCCATTATAACAGGTGACGAACACAACGTGTTTCAAATCAATTCACATTCAGGGGCTATAAAGACTGCAGCTGCTTTGGACAGAGAACAAAAGGACTTGTATGTTCTGAGTGTTGAAGCCCGTGACAATGGAATCCCAGATAGGTCAAACTCCAGAATGGTTTACGTTAATGTTTTTGATGTAAATGACAACCATCCAACATTTACTAACAACAACTCTAAGCCTGTGTATCTGCAGGAAAAAAATCCATCAGGAAGCTATGTCACAACTGTTACTGCAAAAGATAAAGATGACAAAAATAATGGGCAAGTGTGGTACAAGATTGTTAAAGGAAACATAGGTAAGCTTTCTTTCCTGTCTATATGACGATTGTATAAAACCTTCAAGATTAAGTTTTGTTACCATGTTATGTTACCATATGATAGTGCCCTATTGTATATCGTGGCTTCAAGTTAGCTACACTTGATGTTTATCTTCATAGCCACATCCCACAAGCATTACACTTTTACCACTGACAACATAATTAAATTTTATTTTATATGCTCTTACTGGGAACCTGAGCCTGTTTGCTAGCTATGCCATGCTGATGAGGCCTAAAAAGACGAAAACTTACAACTGTCCATGGCTACTACGTAGCAATCAGGCTCACTATTTTTTATGGTAGGTTTAGGATAAAAGCCCACTACTAACATAGCCATAGTACCCTATATCGTGGCTTCAGGTTATCTACTAGCACATTTGTGCTATCTACACTCAATGTTTTATCTTAGCCTCATCCCACAAGCATTATGCTTTTATCACAACATGTTACAACTTGCTATAATAAAAAATTATGGCAAGAAAATTGTATAATTCAAATAAACAAAATATTTAGTTAAAATTTTATTGTTATGATAATGTTACATGTCTCTGCACATTAATAATTTTATTTTATATAAAAGTTTGTTTGTAGTACTAAGTTGGATATTTGTGAAATTTGGATGATGAAGGTGTTGGTTGGGATATTTTGTTTTAGTTTAGGTTTCAGTTTCTTGATTTCATTTTTAAAATATTATGTAACTTGAAGTTACAGAAATGGGCATTAAGGGCATGTTGGTTAAATAACACTAACCTACAGTACAGTACTGATAAAACATACATGTGTACTACTGTACAGTAGCTGTAACTGGAAGTCCCTAAAGACGAGGACACACGATGCAAAAGCTCATACAACATTGTGCACAACAAATATTTTAGTGGTGGACACACTGTACAACAAACTTTTCTTGTGACTGAATGGCGTGCTTATCCATGCAACATTACAACAATAAAAACAGTGTCCAACAACAAGTTTTTTAAAAAATAATTAATAGAAAACTTGCTCGGCACAATGTTGCCTGAGTGGAGCTCAATTCATCTCCAGCTTTGTTACATGCAATGTTGCATGCAACAAAATTCATCAGTGGACACATGCTGCAGCAACCCTGTTACATGCAATGTTGCACAAAATGTTGCATCAAGTTTAAAATGGACTCTAGGTAGGACTTGACATAAACGTGAACAGGGATTGTGTTAACGCAGAAATTGTGCATTTTTACGCAAAAAAATGCCAAAAAATGCAGCATCAAAATTTCAATGCATCCCAGGACGCAAGATGTTGACTTGCAGAACTCACTGCACTTACTTACTTTGGACCCACCCAAAATGCTTGGGACTCCAGTTTGACCAGACATGCTGGTAGGAGGACCCAGAATGAAAAATCCTAGTGCCATCCCTGGTGAAATCTTGTTTGCCTGGGTCAACTTTTAGCTTGTGTGAGCACTTGGTGTTTTGGATAAGCATATCCCCTCTGGGAAAGGAACTATAAATTATGATCAGTCAGGGAATCAGTCAAGCTCTGCTAATTATATATTTTGATTAACTAATAATTTACCAAACTAATC
>JAOBRB020278522.1:0-11327 GCA_027575285.2 Zoanthus pulchellus | reverse complement strand
TGAGAGGTTTTCAAGTTGGAGAAGATTAACAAGAGTTCGAGCTTGGACGAGTCGCTTTGTAAATAACTGTCGGAAAGAATACAATTTAAGGCAGCACGGGGAGCTAACTGTTCAAGAAATCACTAATGCAGAGCTTGAAATCATAAGGGAAGCTCAGCAGACATCGTTTAGAGATGAGTATAAAGCCTTGATGTCAAACAAGTCAGTCAATGCTGCCAGCAAGATAGTGAGTCTTAAACCTATTTTGGATGAAGATGGAGTAATGCGGTCAGATGGAAGGTTAGTGAACGCGGATTACTTACCGTACGATGTCAAGTTCCCCATAATTCTTCCAAGAAAAAACTGGATAACAAAGTTGATAGTAAAGACACACCACGAGAAAGGTGGTCATCAAGCAGGTACGAATCAGACACTAGCATCAATATCAAGTCGATTTTGGGTGCAGCAAGGGAGAGAGGAAATTCGCGAGTGGGAAAATGAATGCCGTCAATGTCGCCGACGCAAAGCTCTATCAGCAAACCAGCTAATGGCACCACTACCGAGGATTCGTGTCAAGTTACCTCTTAGAGCCTTCGCGAGAGTTGCAGTTGACTATGCGGGACCATTCATCACCATTCAAGGGAGGGGTCAGCGAAGAGCTAAACGCTACCTTTGTCTTTTTACATGCTTCTTATCGCGAGCAGTGCATTTAGAGATGTCTTACAGTATGGATACGGACTCGTTCTTAAACGCGTTTTTTCGTATGGTTAACAGAAGAGGTCGTCCAGTAGAGGTATTATCAGACAATGGATCCAATTTTATCGGCGGAGAGCGGGACCTACGACAACTTGTGGAGAAGTTGGACAAAGAGAAGATAAGATGCTCCGCAGCAAACAAAGGGATTCATTGGCACTTCAATCCAGCATTAGCGCCGCATTTTGGAGGAGTACATGAGACTCTTATCAAAGCAGCAAAAAGAGCAACATATGCCATATTATCTAATGCGGACATAACAGATGAAGAATTAGTTTCCGCTTTTACAGGGGCGGAATCATTGATTAACTCTCGACCTCTGACATATCAGTCAGCCCATCCAGCAGACGATGTTCCTCTTACCCCAAATCATTTCTTGTTTGGCCAAGTAGGTGGAGAATTTGCTCCAGAATCTGTTGACGAAACACAGTTTAATTTAAAGAAGAGATGGAGACGAGTTCAAGAGTTGGTAAGACACTTTTGGAACAGATGGCTTCGAGAATGGTTGCCGGCGCTGCAAAAGAGGTCAAAGTGGAATCAAGAAAAAGTTGACATAAAAACCGGTGATGTAGTTTTGGTATTGAAGCCTGATTCCCCGAGAGCACAATGGCCTCTGGGTAGAATTGTAAAAGTATTCCCAGGGATAGATGGCCATGTTAGGTCGGTAAATGTGAAAGTTGGTAACAGGACGTTTTCAAGACCTATCACTAAGATCTGCCCTCTAGAGCTGCATAGCGAGACGGAGTAAAAAAAAAAAAAAAAATCGATGGGTAGGAGGGGGAGAATGGCGTAAAGAATATTCAAGAACTGTGTAGATTTTTCTAGAACATTTGATATATGTCTTGTTTACATTAAAGTTATATATATCTAAACTTCTATAGAAAATTCCAGAAGTTTCCATGTTTACTTAGGTTAGGTTGTAGAATGTTCTGTTAGTCTAAAGGATTGTTCTGGAACATTCTAAAGTGTAAAAAATAGCTAGTTTTAAGCGTGAGGTAATCGGCTATAAATAAAACAGCGAGAGACTATATAAGCAAGATCAAGATAGTTTTAGTGGGAGTTTTTTTCGGAGAAAGTATTGAGAGTTGTGACAAAGTTTTCGATAATCATAAAGCGTTTAATCGTACAAACACATAACTTCGAATCGATTGTAAAGGACATCGCAGTGAGAAATAAAGACCCTCGGAAAAAAGTTATATTTGTGGTTATCTCAAGACCAATCTACAACCTGCAGACACCTGCTAAATTATTATGCAGCGTCAACTATTTCATTGGTTCTATGCACTTTCAATTTTTAAAAACCAAAATAGTATTAAGTTCTCTAAAACAAATAATAAAAAAAAAAAACTTCAAAAAATATTCTTTAGTAACAACGGCAGAGTTCACCTGAATAAAGCAAGCAATGGAGGACAACGATCCAAAACAATTTCGATTTGTAGAGCAAGCCGAAGACGAAATTATGGAAAAAGTGGGAGAAATGAAAAAACTTATCAGAGATGCTGTTGACGAAGGCGATAAGCACACAGAAGCATTGTGTCTAAGCTACATAGGACTTGCGTATTATAAGCTAGGTAACTATAAAACTTCGCAAATTTATCACGAAAAGCACTTGGCTTTGGCGCGGCAAGCAAAAGATGAGAGCGGAGAAAGACGTGCGCTTAGCAATCTGGCTTGTGTTTTAAAACATTCTGGAGACATTAGTGAAGCAAAAGAACTTCTCGAGAAAGCGTTGGAAATCGCAAATGAAAGAAATGATAAAAGAGCTATGGGAAAAATATACAATAATCTTGGTAATACCTATGAAATGGAACATAATCTTGACAAAGCTTTGAAATGCTATCTGGAAAGATACAAAATTGCTAAAGATTTAGGTGACCAAAACAGCATTGGTAAATCATGCGCTTGTATAGGCAGTCTGTATCACGTAATGGGGCATCTGAAGAAAAGTATCACATATTACCAAGAAATGCTGGACGTTTTACGTGCAAAACTTCGTAAGTATTAAAATACTTGAAATAAAATGAAATGCGTTAGGTCTAGAACTCTTGACTTCAAAACTATTTCTCAACGGGAAGCTGAGAAATAGTGAAACCATAAGCACAGTTCTGTGCCTTCAAATATCGTTCAAGTCTGCCGTGATTGCTAATTGATCTGACAGCTTCATTTTGGTTTTGTTTCGTGAAACAGCATCTGAATAGAGAAAATACATTAATGTACTAGCACTTGCAGCTTAGTTATTGATATTCTAAATGCATATTTATCTAGAGGATGTTATCTACATAGTCGATTGATAATTATATTGAAAACCTGAGGACCCGCGCGCATTACTTTTATCTAAAAACAAGTTACAAGAACAACTAGGCGGAATTCTAAGGATTCGTTGTGTTTTAATTTTAGTCCGTTTCTGGAAAACATTTATGTACTAAGTAACATTTATACGACAAAATAAACAAAGACAAACCGTTGCCTTGTCAACCAAGCAACATTGTTAGGTCAAATGAGATATTTGGAGGCTATATGACAATATTTAGGGCCTCCATTTAGAAAAAACAAATCAACTGTGAATTACAATGAGATATGAAATGATGTTCTAAAAGCTGTATTCAAATGTTGCTAAATTGAAATTTTATGAATACCTTCAGAGCAGATTGTTTCTTAAGTGTATTATTTAACGCATGCATCTAATACACCATGATTGCCGGTTATAACGTTAACTTTACTGAAAAGAGCATTTCTTAAGAAACTTCAGTAACGTTAGGTTAGCTCCCAGTAGACGCTGCTACTCATTTACCTACCCCGGAAGGATAGATAGCTGAGTTGGCTTAGACGGAAAAGAAGGTCACACAAATATTCGAATCTCGACAAAGTGCTGGGATCGAACTGGGGACCATGTAGTGGAAAGCAGAGATATTACCAACTGCGCCAAACACGTCCGATCTTAACATTTGTATAATAACGCGTTGTGTATACTTTAAATCTCACAAGCTAGTGAATTAAGAGTAATGCTAACTTGCACAGCAAGCTTTTCCGATTGTTTTTGACTAGATTTTCTATTTTGGCCGCGCAAAAATTGGGGCTTATTTTGCTACGGAAACGCTTGCGAAGCAGGCTAGAGTGATGCTTGTGCGAGGTGATTTAAATGACAACTACCAAGTATAGTTGCACAGGTATGTAGTGACGATTTAACAGACAATTTAAAGTTAACATTATTGTTCTTTACAGGGCTTCCTGTACGTAGTGTCCGCGAAATGTCAGCGGACTTGTTTTGTTAGATCGCCATGTTTTGTTAAAATGTACAATTCCAATGTCAAAGTTTCATTACAAGGTATATGTAATTAGTTCAACCCTTAAAATCGGCACTAAAATTTCTATTTTTATATGGTAATTTATTTAAGTTAATGATTGCGCGCGTTCTTAAAAAACTGTTCTTATAAAACACGAAAGGGAGGGGATTACTTTTTCTCGCAAATGCTCACCTAATCTTGCAATGCTGTTTTTAAAAGAAGATAGTTTACAACATTTAATTTGCTAAACTACGAGCAGTCCCTATTTGTCCTCTTTAAAATAATTCGTTCTATAGCAGATAAATCAGCATGGCGTGCGAAAACTGGGGCGAAGACAAAAATTTATCAAGCAAGGGGGTGGGGGCGGGAGAGAGAAAAATGGGGACTGGTCGTAGTTAAACATTTGCTGCCGAAATTTTCAAAGTTATAAAGGTGTATCAGTAAGAATACTTAGTTTTATAAATTTAAAAATAACCTAGTTTTTCATTAGGATATAAGATGCATTGTATTAATATATGAAAGCAACATTTTATTCTTAACGAATAGTTTTGATTGTGGAGATTATTTTTTTTTAAAAGCATGACAATAAAAAAAACTTCTTTGACTTTAATTAGAAATAATTTTCAGTTGTAAATAAATTTTGAAAAGTGCTTCAGTGTCTCCAAATGTTGCTATATTGACTTACCCGACAGGAATACAAGATGTATTGCCCGATGATCAGTCGGACTCGGAGGACGATGACGCAGTGGATATGGATGCTGTTGCCATGGAAGCAGTCAAGTAAGTTCTTTACGAAATGTTTTTAAATACAATTTTATTCATTTGAGACTAATTCTACTAAAAGTTTTTGACGAAGTTTTTTTTTTAAAAAAGGTACGCAAAGCGTACATGTGCTTACTGCCTTGTTTTGGTGCATTTTGCTCCTTTATGTGGGGAAATCCATGTTTTCCACTGTAGAAAACACGTACGGGCTAAGACCTTGTTAAAATCGCACTCCAACGCACGTGTGTCCGTGCGATTTCAATTAGCCAATTCCATAAATACCATAATACTCTTTTCTTGTCCTTCCAAAATTTTGCATAAGAATTGATTCTATTTTAAATTGATCCCAAGAAAAACTGTAAACAATACTTATGCAAAATTTTGGAAGGACAAGAAAAGAGTATAATGGTTATTATGGAACTGGCTAATTGTAATTGGTAGAAATTAAACGCCTGACGTACTCTCCTCGGCATCAAAGATCACTGTGTCTACCTGTGTATGCTCAGTAGATACAAAAATAGACAAAATTTCCTAGCCTCCTTTCAACGTGAACGACGACGGTTCCCAAAAATCACCTTTCTAATTTACAATTTATTTTTGTGCGGGTAATTATGGTTTAATTTCGTTGCTTTTCCCTTTGTAAAAAGAAAAACGAGTTAACGTCTCTTCGTGAAGACAACAAATATTGAAAAGTTTTTTGTTGTTACGTCCACGTAGTGTCCACAACTCCAAAAATGGAGTTTTCACGTTCTAATTTTAGTGACAACTCCGTGCACGTGCTATGGTCGCTGTATTCCAACGTGCAATTATTGTACTTACTACTGTTCTTTGACGTCGTGTCGCCGTCTTCGCAGCTTAAAGTCCCTATCAACACATGATTCCAGTTTATGTAAAATTTGAAATGTAATTAACGCTTTTTATTGTTTTTAAACGTTTTAAAAGTTTCAAATTATTCAGGTGCATACGCAGCTTTTCCTGCCGGAGGGATGGGGATGCACTTTAAGCTTTAGTGGACCTTAGGTTATCATTCCTTGAAATATGATATCTAAACAATTCTGACATCTGATATGTGTATCAATAATATGTAATACAGCATTGTGAGCTTTTCTTTATTTACAAGTTTTATCACTTTCTTAGACTGCTTTTAGATCATTTGACAATTTTCTACTCGTGTTCGTGAGGTTCTGTACGGCTGCATGAATAAAAAAAAATATACACTTAATGACAACTCCCCGAAGGGACTTTTCAGTGTCATATTAAAAACCTCCCTCTTCCCCAGTTAAGAACCCCAACTGGTAGGAGGCAAACCAGTTGGCTATTTACAAAGCGTGGTAGATTTGTCCCTGGGATCACCGAGGACAAATTTATCCAGTGGTCTGAGTCGGGGAATCGAACCCGGGTCTTCCGCATTCAAAGCCTAGATCCAACCACTGCGCCACGCTGCCTCCATAAACACATTCATGCATTCATAAACATGAATCCATGTTAATTATACTCCAGACATTTGAGAAATGTATGGCTCGTGATTTCTACATTTCCCGGCATGTTCTCGAACGACCGGAGTGTTTTATCAGAGTGTAATACACGGCTTAGCCTTAGGCTTCTTTTTTTGTTAAATATTACGTGGTTTTGCGAAACGTTTTTGTTTTTGATCAAGTGTTACGTTTTTCCTAATACTGTGAGGCTTCTAATATTTTCTCCATCTTGGTTGAAAGGCCGCGTCATGAATAAGACTGGTGATAGCCATAAATGATGTCATTCTAATAAATTTGTCTAAAAATAAACCGCTACGACTGTCAAAAGTAAACACGCAAATGAGTTTGTCGGACAATGCCGGTTTCTAAACAAAAAGTTATCAGGCAATTTTTAGGATGCAGCCATGAACCAACATAGATTTGACTTCTGGAATTTCCATTTCAATTTTCAAATTTCTATTTCAATTTTCAAACTTCTATTTCAATTTGCAAATTTCAATTACCTGGAAGTTCAAAGTACTAAGAAAAAAAATTGATCAAAATCAAAAATGATTTAATTTCTTAGAAGAGCTCGATTTTGTATAATAAATAGTTTGATAATAGGTTAGTTACACTTTAAGAATTCAACCGGCCGGATATAAATTCGTAATCTCCGAGATAATTGACAAATCAGCTATGAAATAACAGCTGATAGTGATAACCACGATGGCCAGGAACTGAAAAATACTTTGTTGGCCGGGTCTATCTATGCAGATATTATTGTAATAAACACACGTTACTGAAGTAGGAAAACGGGAATGGGAAATCAGGAATGATTAAAAAGGTAAATAATAGTCAGCGTTATAACCAAAGAAGAGTTGGAGTGTGCGCATTAACAACCAAACACCAACGTTGCGCACACTTCATTCTCAGTCTGTGGTTATAACGCTGACAAATATTTAATAAGCTAATTGCGATTCTGAAATGTAAATTTAAATCTATTCTTGACCGCTGCTGAAGTTTTCTTGTAATTAGTAATTAATAATAAATGTAGCTTTACATTAGTAATTTTAGCCATTAGTAACTTTACATTAATATAGGTAGTGGAAATGTTATAATTTAAAAATTTTAATACTTATTTGTATATTGCAATTTTAAAGTAGTTCGCAAACGGCT
The DNA here is from genome assembly GCA_027575285.2 of Zoanthus pulchellus. Classification (NCBI taxonomy): domain Eukaryota; kingdom Metazoa; phylum Cnidaria; class Anthozoa; order Zoantharia; family Zoanthidae; genus Zoanthus; species Zoanthus pulchellus. The sequence continues at coordinate 3,919 of JAOBRB020278522.1, read as the reverse complement.
CCTTGAAAAGCTGGTGCCTATATATGCCCTGAAGGACTACCGTTTCTAAATATTTTTAAAAAAGTAAATAAATGAGAAACATATTTTTTCACAACGCCGGCAATGTAATGTGGAATCACCGGCTTAGAATCGCAATTAGCTTTTTATCGCGATTTTTTCAATTTTTTTCACGCGCGTTAACTCTGAGCCGGTGATTCTACTTTATATCACGTCTCTCTCCCTGCCACTGAGTCCCTGAAATGTTAACTGTATGGCGATTTCATATTCCCAGGCTTTAGTAACGTCCCTCTTGTAAATGATCTATCCAATCCTTTCCCGTATTTCATTAATAAGGGTTAAAACGAATTTCCCTTTGAGTAGGATGAGCCGAAGATAAACTAAAGATAGTCAAGCTACAATATTAACTTCAGTTAGAGCGACCTCCAAGCAACACCACAGTAAGCTGTCTCTTCGGGTTACCGAGGCATTCGCCACAAAAATTCGCCCCGGCGCCGCTTTTCCGTTGCAGTTTGTTTACAAACGCATGTAATTATTAACTATTTTCTAACTAAACACGCATTTTTTTCCTGAGAATACTTTGACGAAAACCAAAATCTTATTGCTACTTTATTCCTTTTAGTGAAATGCGTCTCAAAATGGAGGACGAGAGAGTACGAAAGGAACAAGAGAAAATCGATCCCGTACGGAAAGGACTTCACCTTGCAAAACTGTTTAAGAAGAAAGCGAGGAAGAATAGGAGTGGAGAAAAAACTTAACTGACATGTTGGAAACTGTAAGAAAGCACTCAAACACTATAGCAGCGTCCTAGTAAATGGTCGGTGTGTTAATAAATTTCTCGTTACAGAACGTAAAATGGACTTTTTTAAACGTTTTTCTTCCATGTTTGACAATGTCTGTTCAAACACGTATACACTTTTGTAAGAATAATTGTTTCAAAAATGTCATGATGAAAATAACCCAAAATTTAAGAACAATGGAAGATATCACCCGAGCTGAGAAACGACCAAGAAATTTATTACAAGGGGCAAAATCAAGGTCGTCAAATAGTCGATAGTAAATTGCCAAATAGTCCATGGTGAAACGTCAGAGTCGATAGTGAATCGTCCAATAGTCGATATTGCATCGTCAAATAGTCGATACCGAATCGTCCAATAGTCAATAGTGGATGGTTATTGCTTGCAATTAGAGTAAAATGCATGGAAATTTTAGAAGAATTTGCAAGGCATTTTCTCTTTTACTCCTTCATCAACAACACATGGTAGCACGCATTGTTTTTAATAGTAAACTGTGGCGAGTTGAAATTGTCAACTATACATTAAAACCACAAAATTAGCTACGCTTTTTTCCTACTATTAACACAACCCCAACCCCACCCCTACCTTAGGGGTTAGCTTTTAGCGCGTATGCGCTATCTTCAATTAATCTTTGAGGCCACATCCCATAAGCATTTCGCTTCCTCTAATATGAATTTAGCTCTAGTTGAAAACTAAATCTAAACGATTTTGCTCTGAATACAAAAAATACTCTTGTTTTCACGCAGATGATAAAACATAACCGCCACAAGGCTTTTCAGGTCTTACACGAATTCAACTGAATGATCTGAAGCGGCTTTCATTATTTTTTGTTATTTTTTTTGAGGTGTTAACCAAGGCGCGCTTTTCACTCAATTGCCACGATATCTTATTGGGCCTGCCGACTAAATATATACCTACAGTAATTTTGAAACTTTACATTAAACAACTTTGTTGTAAAGCTCGGTATGGTTAGCCCTCGTTCACATACCTCTAAAGGACCTAATTAATATTCAAACCACTTGATCATACAGATAACCATTTTATGATACCGAAGAAGTTCAGATTTATGGCAAACAAATTCACATTTTAATATATTCAGGATGCCCTATCCAGATTTGAGGCCATTTGAGATCAGTAAATCGGCGAGGACGGCGAGCGATTAAAAGTACAAATACTACAAAAGAATCAAGTTTGCAATTATAAAATCTAATACGCGTCTGATTTATATATCAAACGGTCTTAGAACAGGATAAAGCATCTTGAATACATTGAAATGTGAGTTTGTATGCCATAAATCTGAACTTCTCCGGTTTAATAAAATGGGTATATGAATGATCAAGTGGTTTGAATGTTTTAAAATTTGGTCCTTTTGAGGTATGTGAACGAGTGCTAAACGCCCGCCCGCCCGGTACATAGTAAGCACTAGCACTCAACTCGTACCCAGGCACACTGTCAGAACTAGTGGCAGGGCATGCATATGTAGTCTATACCTGTAATTATTAAAGTGCATATGAAGGAAAAAGTTTTTTTCGCTAGTTCAAAAGTAGGTTACTTCAAGGTTCAGTTTCTGTAAAAATATTTTGAAATCTGACTTTTACTTATTTTTTTTATAAGCGCTCAAAGTTGCAAATTCTAAGTTTTGGACGAGCAATTCGGATTCTAGGTTCTAATGAGGCTCTGACGTCATAAAAGTCACTTTCCTTCCCGATTTTGCATTGTAGTGTCGTACATGTAGAGCATTAAATATATGGGAAATCCGTGTGTTGTAGCTGTACATGTAAGTAAGACACCACAATGCAAAATCTGGACTTTCAGGCGAGTGACTTTTATGACGTCAGAGCCTCATTAGAGCCTAGACTCCAAATTGCTCGTCCAAGACTTAGAATTTGCAACTTTCAGCGCTTATAAAAAAACAAATAAAAGTCAGACTTCAAAATTTTTTTCAGAAACTGAACCTTGAAGTAACCTACTTTTGAACTAGCGAAAAAAATTTTTCCTTCATATGCACTTAAAGTTTTAAAAATGTTATTAGGTCAAACTGGTTCTCAGTCTGGTTTGAAAGCACAGACCTAACCCACTACGCCCACCAGCCAGAACCTACAGTGTAATGTGTCTCACAGACAGACAGAATCCTAAGTTTTCAGAGAAAAAAAATCCTATAAGAGACGCCGGTTTAGAAAACCAAATTCTTATCGCAACTGTATTCCACTATGTACCTCATGAATATACATTTTATACTTAACACGTATATCTAAGACTTCAACCAGCACATGCACGTGCATCAAACATAATTGTTCATTAACAATAACAATAAATAATTTGAAAACTTTTCAAAAACTTAAAAATGCATAATAAACAGTTTATTAAACATTTCCGAAGCTTTTAAAAAAACTATCGGATATTTTCGATGATTGCCATAGACGTGGGCATGGAATAATTTACTGGAAGTAAAATAACTTATGTAGTATATTAAACAATTTATTAACCTCGCGTTCTTAGTCTTTATAAAGAATATCAGATCTTAGTCTTTGTTGTATGAATCTCGCTGTGCTCGCTGCGTACAGTCAAGACTTTGGTCTCATATTTTCCATATAGACCATGCGCTCGGTCCGTACTGTGAAGACTTTGGTGTGATATTTTCCATACAGACCTTGCACTCGGTCCGTACTGTTAAGAGCATGGTCTGATATTTTCCATATAGACGTTGCGCTCGGTCGATACTGTTAAGACCACGGTCTGATATTTTCTGTAAAGACCTTGCGCTCGGTCGGTACTGTTAAGACCATGGTCTGATATTTTCCATACAGACCTTGCGCTTGGTCGGTACTGTTAAGACCATGGTCTGATATTTTCCATACAGACCTTGCGCTTGGTTTATTGAGACATTAAGTAACGAGGACGGAAACACAAACTACGAAGGCTACGAGAAATCACCTTTCTGATATACTCTTTACTTCTTTGAGTGGATCACTGGTGTTTTATTTCTTTACATCAGCTTTTCTGAATAGAAATAAGATTTATCATATGAGCGTAAGAAAACCAGGGAGCAAATAAATTTAAAATACAACACAACACTTTTAAATTTCAAAGACATGTTTCGACTTTCATAAAGCCATCTTCAGTTT
>JAOBRB020278411.1:0-11328 GCA_027575285.2 Zoanthus pulchellus | reverse complement strand
CTGTAAATATTGGCTACAGAACATGCGCGCACCATTTAGACGTCATCGTATCAGAAAATATCCGTCCACACTTATCCGAAATGTTATCGGATTCAAAATTTCCTTTATGATGAGCGGATTCAAAAATATACGGATTTGCTTGCGAGTTCGCCGGAAACGTGTGGACGATAGCCGTATCCGGAAAGAAAACGTTTTGGATTCAAAAATATCCAGATACGTTTGGATGGGGCCTAAATGCAAATTAGAGTTAATTTCTGCTTAAATATTTAGTTGAGCCAATCAAATTCATCAAAAAAGCAAATGATAATTTTACTTTATCAAATGGAATGAAAGACTTTGCCTGTACGTTTCATTGTATCATCATCTAAATTTTGTTTCACTTGTTGAAACCTTTCAAATCAGCTCTTTTTCCGCACGTCCGGTTTTCACAAGCATTGTTTCTTTACACAACAGCCAACGTTTCAGTTCTGCGCATGTACAGTTGCAGTCATCAACACTTGGCAGGATATTTAACAATTAGACCTCGAGGACGAATGGACTACGAGTAATAGTCCATGAAGCCGTAGGCCGAATGGACTATTCAAACTCGTAGTTTATGAGGCCGAGAGGTCTAATTGTTTTAGTATCATCTAACTAGTTGGACAGAAAAAGCAATAACCGGCAAAAACAACAAAAAAAAGCATTAACCGGTTCTCAAAACATGCGAATTTCGCTACTCGATGACTATTACTAATAGAATACTAGTAGCGTAGCCAATCAAAATGCTGGATTTGCAATAGTTCACTAGTTGGGTGATACTAATTTATGTTAGACTGCGCGAGCGGGTGTTTCGCACGAATTGCTGACGTTCGTGAATAGAACCAATGATATTTCTGATACAAAAAGCAGGATTCCAACGGGTCAGGGAAAAGTCAGGGAAAACGGTTTTTCTTGAAGGTCAGGGAAAAGTCAGGGAATTTTGATTTGAGTCAGGGAAAAACTTTTTTGTCAGGTCAGTGAAAAGTCAGGGAATTTTGTATCAAATTTTTGTCATTGCTTACTTTTCGTGTTTCGAAAATAGTCCGAAGTTTGTTTGTGCTTGCTATGCAGGCTAGTTTTTATGAAGCCTGGGGACAAGTAAGTCACGTGTCATTTTTAGGCAAACCCGCCATTTTGGACTTATGGAAAGTAACTACCAATGCGGACAGTTCAAATTCTCTTACTAGAGGGTCAGTGAAAAAATGGTTTTGGTCATCGAAAAGTCAGGAAAAAGTCAGGGAATTTTTTTCTGGCCTATGAGTGGGAACCCTGAAATGGAGAAAGCACAAAAACTTCAGCACAAAGTGTTTTTTATGCTGTAATGAGTTAATTTTATACATATTTACTTTTGAATGGACGTGGTTGGCACGGTTGGTAAGATCTCTGCCTTACAGATACTTGGTCCCCAGTTCTCTCTCGGCCCTTTGCCGAGATTTGGAGATTCGAATCTTTGTGTGGCCTTCTTTTCCGCCTAAGCCAACTCAGGTTTCCATCTTTCCGTGGTAGGTAAATGAGTACCATTATCTGCCGGGAGCTAACCTGCGATGGATTAGTGTCCAGTCGAGGGGTAGTCAAAGACTCTCATCCGTTTAAAACTCTAAGCGCCGTCCCCATGGGGCCACTATGCTCCTTAAAAGACTTAGCTTATATTGGTTATACTTACTTTGAATTGTTTTAACTTCTCATTTTTAAGTCGATTCACATTAATCATAAAAATATCTTAAAACTATCATCGAGACAACAAAAACGCTTAAAACTCAAACGTTTTTGAGTGAAAAACTTAAAATATTTAGTAAATAAAATGTATCCCATGCTAACCATTAAAAATTATAAATATGTAACGATCCCAGATATTTTAAAGCAAACTCGATCCGGGCTGCCACTCGTTTCTAAACGGTTATTTTGTGCTAAAATATTCACATCAGACGAGAGTTTGAAACAGCCAAGCATATTATTTTGTTTTCTAATTTTGATAATCTTGATTGAAGGTCTTCACACCCTGCTCGATATTTTGTAGTGATACCTCAAGTTTTCTTTATCGGTCCCAGTGCTCCGGCCGTTTCCACCTTCGTTAGTATCCGCCTTGCTGAATTTGCAGCGTCATCACTTGGCAAATACTGTTTCGTTATCATTTACCGTGTTCTGTTTTTACGATTTGTCGTGTTACGCCGATAATTTAACGGCCGACGTTTTCAGATCAAACAAAGCTGAGTTGGTTTAGGCGGAAAAGAAGGTCACAATCTCGTCAAAGTGCCGGGACCGAACTGGCAATCTCGTGGTTGGAAAGCATAGATCTTACCAACTGCTCCAACCACGTACTTTTTAGTAAAAGCTAAGTTTTATGAACAATATTGGCTATAACCATTTTGGAATCTCATTTCAAAAATGTGGTTAAGACAAGATTTAAACTGGTTCACGGATTCAGGAATTTTGATGTGAAGTGGTAGTTTTAGAGTCTTGGTGCAACAACAGAGAAGACACGGTCTCCTAAGTCGCAGAGCCAGAGGTAGATTTTGGAACAGGCTGGAGACCTATGTTGCTTGAACAGAGCTCGCGGGCTGGAGTGTTGCGAAATTTATGCTTGTATAGACTTTTCCACTTTCTAATTACAACAATTAATAATTCAAATACTCATATTGTTCCTTTATACAATGATCTTGCTTGCATAACAAATGACATATTAAATTTAAAATCTTAGAAAACAAATGTATAGTTCGTAAAACTAGCGGACTAGAAATGCACTTAATAGAAAGGACAATAACATTTAAGTGAATAAGACATGTAGCGATCATTCTCTGATCATCTCCAGTAATTACAAGGACTAGTTAACATAATCTAGTTGTGTAGTTTGGCTAATAGAATTAATTAAAGTAAGTACGATGTCTAATAATAACATTTGAAATCCATTAAGAGTATGTCGATAAAAATATAACCGGTCACATAAAAAGACTTAAGTTGACATGAAAAACCTGCTCGTTGAGAGATGGTTGTTGTTATTGTATATGTAGAGCTTCTTTGATTTTTAATTGAAAAAACAGAGGAGGCAGAGTCTATGATAATGAACTTTTCTCTGAGCAATATATAGCAAATGAATATATAAATATAAATTTTTAAAAACATTTTAAAGTATCTTAATTTAATAGAGTTGATAACGCGTACTACGCGCTGCTATGGTGTTATATGACTTTAGATGCTAAAACGCTGAATTCAGAGATCTTGTCGAAAACTAATTTTCGATCTACCTGAGAATTTTCACAAACCTTGTGGAGATTTTCACCAGTCTATGATAATGAAGGCGTTTTAATTATTTTATTTATTTTATGAAATAATTATTTTCCGACAAAATAAAGAAAAAGCCAACATATAAAGCGTGTATTTATACTGTAGGTTAATATTCATGATACCGTAAATTCGAACAATTTTGAGACAGAGAACTTTATTCCTCGAGTATTTTCGTGCTTTATAGCGCTCTGAAGTGAACGAATGTTGCAGTGAATAATATTTCAAACTCGTAACAATCTTTCTAGCTCAGAGAATATAGAGCGTCTTTTAAAAGTTCGAAAAATCATGTGTTCAAACCTCGACAGGACTCGAAATTCAAAAAAATTTTATGTCGTATTTTTGCGATTGGTTGCAAAACCTTAGTCGGAGATGTTGATCGGTGGCAGAATTACGACCATTGTTGAAGTCTTAGTCGTAAAAGGAAAATTTTTTGTCTAAATTTCGAGGCCTGCTATAATTGTTTCAAAAAAAACTTTTGATTATTTTTCGCATGGAAAAAGAAGGCAGAGTTTGTCGATATAACTTCCTGTGTAATTTACACGCTTGGTTTATAAAAGCAACGAGGCTTAAATTGGCCTAACTGAATTGAAGAACAATTTCAGAACTATTTTAAGCTGACACTCCGGATATCTTGGAAAATGTTTTTAAACATAGAGATTTTACTGATACTCGCAAATGAACATAGCGAGTCGAACATAGCAACACTATGTAAGACACAAGAACTCGGTATCACAGTGTTTCAAATCCATCACAAACTGCGCGACGCATCAATTTGCAATGCCTTGATTGTTTCAACTATGTATTTTAAGTTTAGCCTCTAGAAATAGGAACAGAATTAAGAACAATTTGAGGCTGAAATCATCACAAAAGTTAAGGACAATAAGCGTCGAAAACTTTACTGGTTCTTAATATAAAGAAACGTGTATTTGTGTTTGTTTTTATAATTTTTGCTAAGGCGTTGGCTTGTTATCTTTTATAATAAAAATGTGAAGAATTAAAAGCTATTAGACAGCTCCATATTATATCTTCTGATTACATCTTTTCTTTGTAATTTTTTTTAAAACTGATCTTTCAACTTCTTTAAAAACATTTAGCCGTTTTGACGCGTACGAACTTTCCTTTTGTTTTCATCAAACCTTTTGAACTTCTTAATGCCGCCTAGCAGAATTATTAATGTTCGGTTTCAACTAATCTGCGTTTTAATTATAAATTTGTAAACGGCCAGGCTCGAAGATCATAAAACGGCCAAATATAATTTTACTCATTTATAAATAAATGTTCTTTTTTAAAAGCAAACATTTTTTTCCTATTTTCATATATTCAGAACCCCCCGAAAAGTTCTTTTAAAAGATCTGATTTTTCTTCCCCTTTCTGGTTGCTTCCGTGAACAGAATGATGTTTTGTAAATGTTTAGAGAGTTCTCTCAGTTTCTTATTTTTAAACTACAAAGAAGTCTCTACGGGCTTCTTTTAGTTATGACAAAACACAATTGTTCGTGTGTCAATCAAACCTACGCTCATTTTAAGCGGAATTATGCATGAATGTTTAAAACTCGCTTCACCTTTGGTTATGTGTAACCGCAACTACTATATAACAACTGAAACGTGACAGCTGCAAAACTTTCAATTCAATTTTCTAACTGGCCTCGAAACTTAACGCGTTCTTTATGTGGTTAGTGTCTAATTTTGTAATATTTATCGGTGTTAACTTGTGCACGTCTTTTCTGTTTGCACTGCTTGTTAATACAGAAAAGCCGATCATTGTAACATCGTCTGACGATATCACCGTGGACTATGGAGAGAGGGCAACTTTGATCTATGAAGTCTCTGGAAACCCAAGGCCAGTTGTAATCTTCAACGTAAATGGCAAGAGATTACAAAGCGTCGACTTGGAGCAAAATGATAATCAATCAAAAGTATCACTCTTGGTAAATATATCTTCACAAGTCGAGTGTGTTGCAGAGAATGAATTTGGAAAATATCGAGCGAAGACAAGGATAATTATCAACAGTAAGTCTAATGATTTTTATACTGAAACTTATTTAATGTAAAAAATAGCATTTAATCTAAATCTCTGATTAGCGGTTGTAAAGTACGCCTTTAAAGTACTGGTGCATACAATGACAATAGAAATGATAGAATTAATAGCTGAAATTTTTTACGGCTTGATTCGTGTAATTGCATATTAAATGTGGCATTTTTACATGCAATTCTTGGGAAAAAATAGAGAGGCGTCGTTGAAGGAGGATTTTGATCATTAGGCGATTTCAAATTAGGTTTGAACTCGGTAAAAGTTACGTGTTATTCACCTTAAGCTAACAAATGTTTGGTTACTTTGCTAAAGAACACCGAGTTGATATTGGATTGCTTTTTGCACTGAATTAAACCTATTGGATCTAGAAATATTTTTGGTATTTTTGACATAATTCTTTGAAAATGAAATGATAAGCTCGTTATAATTTTGTTTTCGCTCTGACATGTGGGTATCATAATAACTCGACAGATGTTTGTTTTCAAACTATAGGAGTTATGCAAAGTTTTATAAAGCCAATTTAAGCTTTAATAAGCCTCCAGATCTTTAAAGTGACATGAAAAACTTTACCTTGAAATATGTCGTGTTTTTTCAAGTGGCGATATGGATTTACGTCTGTAAATGTGACTTGTAGATCTTCAGAATGGCTAAAAGAGTTTTGATAACTTTGAAAAAGTTATATTTAGCTAAATACTTAAGTGTGATTCTGAAAATGTTCCAACCTCATTCATATCTTTAAAAGCAAAAATTTACAAATGGTAATATAGTCTATTTTTATTTTTGTTTTATTTATTCATTTTTCATTGGCAAGACATATTTTGCATGAAAAGACAGTATTCAAATATACCTTAGTCATACAGTTGAGTGTTCTTAATGTTTTTGTTTAAAGTCACATTACATATAAACGTTTGTTTTATGTAGTTTAGCAAATAAAGTAAAGGCGTTATTATTATTATTATTATTAATATTATTATTGTTTTTGTTATTATTATTATTAAAATTTATATTTACTGTCAAAAAGCAACGGGAGATAGAATTAGAACTGTAATTACCAATTCTCATCTACCTCCTAATTTTAAAATTTATATGGACAAAAGCAGTTCATACATATAAGAAATTGTCGAAACGAGTTTTACTCCTAGAGGTAGACTCCTTGAAAAAGATATTGTGGTGATTGACGGACGGTTTTAAAACTGATCCAGTAAGGATTTCAAGTTAGTTAAGATCTTGATTTCAGACCCTAAAATGTACCTCCGTATTTAATCTGTTTTTTATTTAAATCGATATTGTTTATTTTACGTTTTTGCTCACAACGATGTACTTGAACTTAAAAGAATGATGTGCGCTAGAAGCTAGCGAAGACCCTAAAAGGTACGCGGCGTCTAATTTCAGACCATAACACTGGTCCGTCGCGCGAGCACGCCGACCCCTACATACTTTTCAAAGACGTCCCCACGAAGGGAGGGGGGGGGGGTCGCAGTTGCCAGGGGATTGTAAGCAGTATTAAATTCTTATTTGTAACAATCATTAAGATAGCTCGCGACTTATTTGTTAATGTTCTTCTTTAAATGTTCCATATGAAACGACTCGATTGAAATAAGATTGTTTCAGATTATTCCGCTGTGTAAACTAAAGGCACGGACACACGATACAACATTTTATGCAATATTGCGCGCAACAAAGTTTTTAGAGGTAGACAAACGGTGCAACAAAATCATGCAACATTTCTCGTGATAGCCCGGCTTGGTTGTCCATGCAACATTTCTCGTGATAGCCCGGCTTGGTTATCCATGCAACATTTCATCAATCAAAACGGGGTCCTACAAGAAGTCCTTTTAAAAAAGAAAACTTGCTGCGCTCATTGTTGCTTGAGTAGAGCGCGATTCAATTTCAGTTTGCATGTCGTGCAATGTTGCATGCAACAAAACTCATCGGTGGACACACGCTGCAACAAAACTGTTGCGCGCAATGTTGCATGAAATGTTGCATAGTGTGTCAGCGCCTTTACATTGGGTGACCGCTTCATACAAATCCGAATTGTTGCTTCTTTTGACGGAAAATGAATTTGCCATTAAATTCCTACTTCGTGGATTTTGCTCTTTGTCATAAAAGGAATACTGCGTCGATGTTTAGAATATGGAAACATTTTTTGAAAAAGAATACGTTTTACCTCTAAAATATTTGTTGCGCGCAATGTTGCATGAAATGTTGCATCGTGTGTCCACGGCTTAACTTGATAATTTAATACTTGGACCGAAGTGTCTACTTTTGTGTTTACGTTTACCATTTCAATAGCGTGTGCGCCAGTTTCTAATAAGGTTACAAAAACTGAATCACTGCATATTGAGAGTGTTTTGCAAAATAAACATTTTTTGAAAATATGACAGTGATATGCTAAACACTATTCCTGTGATTTAATGAAGATTTTACAGAGAATGTATGGCTCAATAACGGCCGTAACCCAGCTGTTTAGAGTAATTTGTAACCGCGGTATTTGTTTAAAAAATTGATTAAATAGAGTCAAAAATTCATGGCTTTGTTAAAACAACAAGCTTTCCCAAGTTTTAGACTCAAAATTTATTCATCTTTGTTCGTTAGCTACCTAGAAAGTTCTATGCTAATGAAGCAGAATGTAACTAACAATGACGTCAGCAAAGATTTGCCCATATTGTCAATGGTAAAATATTAAATTTTCTTTATTGTTTTGGGCGAAGCGAGTAGCCTTTTGTTCGGTACACAGTTTAATATTCTGATATTACTATCAACAACCATGCGATACATACGAGTAGAGATCAAATCCATACTATATCGAGCGTCGATTCAAGAATCACTGTCATTTTGGTTTCACACAGTTCTTTCCCTCAGCTGCTCAAGTTTAAACCCGAATGTTGAAAAAATGTTTGGTCACTATAATAACTTCGTTAAAAATAACTAGTCCATCTTTATAATCCATTTCTGTGGAGTACACAAGGATAATTTCCTGGCGCGACGTTGCACATTTCTCAACGATATATGAGAATGAGTGCGGTTGGTTGGGACTCAAGCTAGGCTCAGATCCATCCAGAGGCCAATTCAGACGTTTTATGGTATCGAAGTCAAAATTTTCTCTAGCATTTATTCGTGATAACTATCCTTTTTAAATTCTAGTAACGTTACGTTAAGTTTTTTAAATGATGGTATTTCTTTCTCGCATTCTCTTTATATACTAAAGTCAAGTTACTCAAATTTCAATTTGAACAAGGCATCTTCAAATATATGGCATCAAATTTGTGAAGAATGACTTGATGGGCGACAAAGACAACAGTAAATAAGGTGGCGATAAATAAAAAATGCAATTTCATGCAACTTAAACAGAAACGTTTAGTTTTATTTCTATATTCTTGACGTCCGACCTAACTTGTCATACCTGAAAAAATTTTGCATCTGGAAGTTAGTATAGGTAATCATACGATTTCGAGTTCAATTTCAAATTAATTTGCGCGAGTGAGTTTTTCAAAAAGCTTGGAAATTGCACGAGCCTCTTCGGCGAGTGCTATTTCAGCTTTTTGAAAAACTCACAAGTGCAAATTAATTCCAAATTGAACGGGGAAAACCGTATGATTACCTATTAATAATATTCATAGAAAAATTTCGAGATACCTTGTTATAAAAATCATCTACTCAATCGTATGTTTTACAAAGTGTTTGGCTCTCCTGACTCGTAATTTTCCATATTTCAATGGCATTTTCATTCTTAAATCACCCTGTTTTCTGAACGGGCAACCAAAAAGCAGTGCTTCTCACAGAGGTTTTACGTTTTGAGCAGGTTTGGAGCTCAGAAAATCTATTCAAGGCGCACTCCATCGCCCTTTGTTTTAAATTTAAAACTAGCAGTAATCATAGATTAGTGAAGTGCGTTCGATAGTTTAAAGGTTGGATAGGATGGTGATTTTTGTAGTTCCGTGGTAGAGGGATTGAACTTAGTCCTGTGTAAAAACAGTTAACACACAAACAAGAAGTCAAATAATAAACTGTTGTGTAATTTCATGGGAAGCTTTCATGCCGTATTAGCTGAAAAGACCCACACCCAGACCCTTTCGGAGAAATCCAAGATGGCGTCGATTTGGATCAACCACAAAGTCGAGATTTTTTCCGCCTGCGCAAGATTATGATTGCGTTCTCCTGCTAGAAACTGGTTTGTGTACGCGCAATCAACGTCAACATGTTACTATGATTTGATTGGCTAATTCAAATTTCTATTGTTTCTTCACTAATCAAAAACATTTGTAATCTGCTCTCGTATTACACATTTTGCACTCGTATTACAAAAGAGCTGCACTCCTTTCTCAGCCAATCAAAATCGAGAATTTTTTTCGTATATATTATTACGTGTATTATGAAATATTTTTATTTCTCTTGCATGTTGATACACGCACTCAAAAACAATTTTTAAATTTACTTGAATTGGCATTTTAACATCTGTATTTTTACTTGAGCTTTGATTCTATGGTTACTAATGGTAAAATATTTATCTTGTTCTTTATTTGAAATTTTAGTTGTTCTCATCAATCAAATTAACTCTCATTTGATTCGCCCCATCCATGCTCTCAAAAATAAAAGTTAGTTTATCTGTCAAGTTGAAAGTCGTAAACTTTGACTTCTAAGGGCATTTTAAAAGCCTTGAAATACTTTCAAAAGCCTTCGGTTATTTTAGCGTGTGCTTTTCTTACTCATCAATTCAGAATATGTATCGACGTCGATACACAAAAGACAAAAGGCGCTGAAACGACGGCGCATATGACTTCCATGTGCTGCTGTTTTGAAATGCAATTACACTCATTTTTATAAAATAGGTACGCAAAGCGTACATGTGTCTACTGCGTTGTTTTTGGTGCATATTGCTTTTATGTGGGGGAAACTGCAACAAGAAATCCATGTTTTCCATTGATATATTTTATGTTAAAATAAATCAGGTCCTTTGATTTTGTCAAGGAACTGCATGTTTATAAAACAAAACTTACTGGAAAACCACGCACTCTACAGTGAACACCCTGTAGAAAACACTTACGGACTATACCTTGTTGAAATCACACTCTAACGCACGTGAGTCCTTCGTGCGATTTCACTTGTGATTGGTCGAAATTAAACGCCTGACCTCGGCATCACAGATCACTTATCGATTAGCGATTACATATCGACAAGTTAACAAACATTTTTCTCGGTCTTAGTGTCTACCTGCGTTTGCGCAGTAGACACAAAAACTATCCACTACATGAATATTGAGGCTAAAATTGACCTTATTTTAGGAACAATGCTGAGACTCACATTTTGTTAAGAATATAGTTTTTCATGCAGAATAAAGTTGTTACTGGACTTTATTAACATAATTAAGAATATAGAGTTATCTTTCAGAGTCGATAAAAAGCTTGAAAGTAAAACTTTCGCGACCATCTCGTCACAAGCACTAAAGAAGCGGCCGAGATGGTCGCGAGATCTTTGCTTTCACGCTTTCTTTGACTCTGAAAGATAACTCTATATTCTTAATTATTTTTTATGTTTGAAGCAATAACATTACTGATAGCGTGTATTGCAATTGCATATAGATCGAAATGGCAAAGCCATATATAGATCTGTTACGTTTGAAGCTTTTCGATATCATATTAATCATTTTACACAAACGGAAATTCCTTATCACCAACACTCCCAAAACTAAGAATATTCGTAAGAATATTTTCAGTCTAGAATCGTCCAAAAAATGAGAACTTCCGGCCTCGTTCCGAAAAACAATATCTTTATAAAAAAATGTACTTTTTGGTATAAATCGTTTTTCTCATTTGCTTTAAAAGACGCGCTAAATATAGAGCATTGTTGCTCAATTGGTAGACCTTTGTTTATAAGAATGTCAAATTGTTCGACTGAGGCTGAACGTTCTTAAATATTCTCGGTATATCAGCCTCAAATGTTCTTAAACATGTTCTTAAAATATCTTTACAGATTTTAGACAATATAAATAATACA
>JAOBRB020278189.1:0-11329 GCA_027575285.2 Zoanthus pulchellus | reverse complement strand
CATCATCATCATCATCATCATCATCATCATCATCATCATCATCATCATCATCATCATCATCATCATTATTACTATTACTATTACTATTACTATTATTATTATTATTTATTTATTTGTTTGTTTTGCTTTTTATGGTCATTTTAGATCACACAGACTGGTATAGAGGCCTTCCACTGTAGGGGTTTTGGCGAGAAGTGACATTGAACTAAATTTGCTAAAAATTAAATGATGCAGCATGCTTGCTGCAATACACAGACAGCAGATAATTAAATTTGACGAGAATAGTGATAGTATGAAACAACAATATTCCATTTTTAGTTTGTGCAAAGCAATCGACCTTTGTTCGACATTGATATAAACAACATGGCTGCCTGCAGAATGAATTTATGATTTCTGTTATACAATCAAACCATTAGAGTCATTTTAAACTAGAGCTTTTCAATAACAAGAAAAAGTTTAAACGAGCGCTTATTCTTTATAGTGACCAATGTTACTGGACGCAAAAGTTGAGGACTTTTTTACTAAGAGCTAGGCTTCGTTCACTGTAAAAAATTTGCGCCTGCAATTGGTCTAAATTGATCACATGATTTTGGTTTATTTGTCATTAACGAACAATCCCGTGCGGTTATGAACGTTAACCTTTTACTCCAGCAGCAAGTATTTACGCTGGTGATTTTATTTGGCGGACTTTTTGGCGCGCGCCCTGCAATTTTTCTGCCTTATAGACAAGTTTGAAGTTTGGGTTTAGATAAAGCGGCCATGTTGATGTAAAATACAGAAGAAATAATCAAATTCTTTTGTTAAGAGTACACCAATATGGCCGCTTCGCTTCGAACATTTTTGAAGTCGCTTATTCACTATACCGCCAGCGCGTGTTTGTATTTGTGCACAAACTACTCACATCCAGTAACTAACCCTTTAAATTGTGATCATTTTTATTCAAGAAAAAATCCAATGTCCACCAGAATTTCCATTGGAAATTGGAAACCAAGCTTAATTAACAACTAATGTTATAAATGCCAAGCTGCGTCGGTGTTTCCACAGAAACAGTTCTTTTAAAAATATATAAGTTGTACACCGTAGTGTATAACACCCATCACTTGACTTCACTTGGGAAATCAGTGAAACTTCCGGCAAGTTTTCTTGACATTTCGGTTAAAATCACTGGCAATTATTTCACTTCCAGCCTTCAATGCAAACCTACTAATTCCATTTCATATTTATTATATTCATCTTCCCATCCCAAGCATACCCTCAATTCTATTCTTTTTTTACATTTTTTACGTTTAGGAGGTCTTTTCAGTGACGACAATGATTTTTTTAACGAATGTATTGAAATTCGCTCTTTTTTTATTAACCGACAGTACCCGGCAGCTGTTGTTGACCGCGCTATGCACCAGGCTTTTTCTATTGATCGCATTAGTGCACTCATTCCCAAGACTCGTGTCATCAATGACCATATTCCGTTTACTTTAACTTTTCACCCAGTCAATAACTCTATTAAACCCATTGTTAATCACCTGTAACGACTCTATTTAAGAACGTAACAAATGACCTCGCTCTCCTAAGAGTCCTTGGAGCTCAGTGGATAGAGCGTCCGCTCGATGTTCGGAAGGTCGTGGGTTCGATTCCCGTCATGGGCTCAGATTTTGTGTGAGTATTGTTGGTTTGTAAGAGAAGTTAGAATTTATTGTCCATGCATTGTTAATCGCAATTTCAATTTACTCGATTCAGATTCCAACACTTCTTATATTTTCAGTAAATGCCCGCTTTTTTCTTTTAAGAAAGATTGCAATCTTCGCACTTTTTTGGTTAAAGGAACATTGCCTTCTAATAAAGAACCTGGCATTTTTCGCTGCTCTCGCAAACAATGTCTAACTTGCGGCAATTGTTACCGTCGTTGATTACAGAATGAAATGCAGATCGAATGCAACAAAATTAGAAGTAGAATGACAAGAAGAATTAAAATGGTGAGAGACAGGTTTAGATAGATCATTCTGGCCCTAAGTCCACTCTAAATATCTCTGATCATTTTGATTGCACAACTTCTAATATTAATTATTGCATTCAGTGCTCTCATTGGAAAAAGATACATCGAATCTTTTTTAAAAAAGAAACCCAAGTAATCATTTCAGTAAATGAAAAATCAAAACACCGAGTTCATCGGGGAAACTGGCTACCGTTTAGGTGATCGCATCAGAGATTATCTTTATAACATACGCAAGAATGATCTATTTAAACCTGTCTCTCGCCATTTTAATTCTTCTTGTCATTCTATTTCTAATTTTGTTGCATTCGATCTTTCTGTAATCAACGGCGGTCTAACGATTGTCGCAAGTATAAAGAAATGCGACTTATTCACGCTTTGGGCACTCTCACTCCCCACGGGATAAATGAACGCTTCACTTTCTGTTTTAAACATCTGTCGTCCCGGAAGACAAAAAACTTTTTGTTAAATATTTTTTTTGCTGTTTTAAAATTTTATTCACAGATTTCCATCCTTTTGTTTAACTTTGGTTTTTGCATACCATCTCATTATGTCTTATTCATTTTCTTTGCTATAAAACCACGTCTTTACTTGTTTTTCATGCATTCGCTCCGACGAAGGACTCAAGTCCGAAAACGTCAGCATAAAATTCATTTCCACTACGATGTATACAACTTATTTATTTTTAAAAGAACTGTTTATTAACAATTAACCGCCGAAGACGGCGTGAATATCGGCGATATCTACAGAGCCTGAGATGACTAACTAACTACTTTAGTATAATTACCAACTGAAGGTAATTATTCGAAAAAATTGAACGACAATTTAAAAAATGTCCGACTCAGGAACAGCAGCAAACCTGGCCGCCATTTTGTAAACTAAAAGTCGTCATTGTTATAATCACCGCGCGATGATTATAGCCAGAGAATACGAAGTTCTCGACCAATCAGCGTGCACCATTTCTATAATCACCGTTAGGAATTATACTAATTAACAATAATTCACCAAAATGAAAGTGAATAGTGGTGGATGTTAACCGAGCCGCAAATGTTTTAGTATATACCACACAAGCTGATTAACTAGCGGAACAAAGAAAAGCTTTTTGGTGAGATTTTGAAACAGAAGCGAAATGGGAAGCTATTTTGTGTTTCTTCTGCTACTCGGAGGTGAATAATTCCTGGTTATTATTCTTTTGTGATGTAGCCAATCAGTGCGCTAAAAGTGCTATGTAGTTGTGTGGTATATTATAGATTCATATTCGCTCACCGTTCAACCGAATATAAAGTATTTTAATATCAAGAAATACGTACCACTTATAAGGGTTGTGTCCACTCAGGGCGCATGCACTCTCTATTTGTTCCGTGTTCGACTAATTTATCAATTTACAATGATAGTATTGCATTGATCAAACTGGAGTTGTTATATGCATATTCCATATAGAGTGCTATACACAATTTTTGTTAAACATCGCTACTATTGCTACTTTTACCAATACGAGAACAATTTCATTCCAATCACTGGGCACTTAATTTCGTGTAGTGCGGACTGAAGGACGCGAGTGAATATCTTAACTCAATAGCCCTTATTGCAGTTGAGCTAGACGTTCTGACAACACTGCGGTATCTCTTGGAACGTAGCATCAAAGCGAGGCTACGGGTCAAGTGTCCCAGATTTTTGTTAACAATCTATGAAGTGAAGGTGATGAACGAGGAAAGTAATACGAAATCTCTTCCAAAAACTGATTGATTCCCTTCAATCAACCGTGACTTTTGGTCCCTAGATACAGAACGTGCTTCCAAATAAGGAGGATACTCAAACCATGATAAACGTATTTATTTACAGGTAGAAAAGGAACTTATTAATTTGGCTATGGACTTGAATAACTTGCGTCAACAATGTTTACCGCAAAGGTAAGAAGAACGAAAAGAATGCTATATCTATAGACTCTATTATAAAGAAGATGATTATCAATATTAACAATTAATAAAAATTTACAACAGTTTTATGGTAGCTTGCTGACGGCAAAAAATTGAAAGCTTAAACTGTTCGAAGAATCATGGGCTTGAGATTCCCAATAGATATCTGAACTGACAAAACTACAATACTTCTGAAAAAAAGTTACTGTTACTGTTAACGTTCCTCAGCGGGATGCCTAAATTGGGTGGAACTCTAAAATTGGTTTTGGCTCTACTAAATTTTGTACCATTTCAAATGGAGCCAGACCACTGAGCGAGTACGGTAACTGAACGTTAGTAAAATAAGGAAACCAACAAATAAAACCTTTAGGCCTTTAGCATAGAATCCTACCTAGTGTCAAGGTTTGATTCAAAGCTCATAGTAGAAGAGGGGTACACTACTCCACCCGTACTCCCGTTACTTTCACTTATGACTTTCACACTGTTCAGTATACAGGTGGCTTGATAATAAAACTGCATATAGTAATTAAAACGTGCTAAGACAATTTTACTATCACTAACGTCATACATCTAAATGCATCTAAATTAATCATGATAATAATATTTGTTATATAAAGAATATAAAAATACAGTAATAATAAACTTTATTAGATAAGGTATTCTAAAAAAATAGTATGCTAATTTACATTAAAAAGTCGAATAAACAAAAATTTGAGCAAAAGTGCTTTCTTCAACCATTTTTAAGCTACGAAATGTTAAAAGAAGCATTTTAAAGGACATCTATGTTAATTTTTGGTTTCTAAGCCGTAAATAAGAATACGAAAACAGCCGATGATCTCATGAAAACGTTTCCGAAATGACCGCGTGGTATAACAGAAGGAATGGAGTTGAAGCTTTGCTTTGTGACATCATTGTTGTCCCTAACTTGAAAGGGATCTAATTTTTTGAAAATCAAATAAATGACAGTATTATTTGAGCTGCTTAGTTCAAATTCTGCCTTCCGTAATAAACAATATTCATTTTTTTAGTGTACGTGATTTATCTGCCATACTGAGAAGGATCCAAGAAAGTAAAGATGATTTGGTAGGAGCAGAACAGCATACAGGATTTTCTAACGTCTTGACGTTTGCCGAGATGAGACAATTAGTTGACGAAACAAGATGCTCAGTGCGCAACCATCAGGATCTTCTGTCATGCAGCACGTTTACAGAAAAGGAATCTGTGTTATAGCCAACATTTATAGGAACTGAATGTTTTTTGTGTAACAGGAAAGCTCCCTAAAGCAATTGTTAATCGTTTTTAAGATGTAGTAGAGCTGCATACATATGGAGTAAAGTAACAAAGGTTGATGCTCAAGTTCTCCTGATAACAAAATCTGTGAAACGGAACTTGGTGGATTGATTTTTTTCGGGATGCTTTTTTCGACGTTGTGATACTGGAGAATTATTTACTTCAAACTTCTTACCATATTATACTATAAAACCCTAAAAACGGAGATATAAAAAAGCTGAGAAGTTTCTGACTTCAGTAGGCTTGATTCCATGTCAACATTTATACACAACATGTAAAGCATGAATATAAAAAAGCAGTTTGTAATGAAAGCTAGGATTGATATACAATCATATCAAGGCAAAAACACACTCCTATAAGTCAGTTGACGCTGTTTTGTGCTATGAACAATCATACATTCTGCAAAGCGTAGCTTACACTTATTTTCCAAAACCTTTTTTGAGAACGTTAGTTTGAATAGCAGCCAGAAATTAAGAACATGCTAAGAACACATCCGCGAGGCTGAGGAATAGCCGACAACTTTATTTTCATACACTACGGCACCAATCATGGAGTCGGCAAACAATCGATAATGCATTGCTTGTAACGGAATAAGGCATGAACATTTTACGAGAACAATTTGCAGAATTGTTTTTTTCTTTCAGTATAAAGCTCTTATCTTAGATACACAGTGTCATTTTTTATAGATCTAAAGTCAAAAGCTGAATCTTTGCTGGTTTAATAGGTCATTTCCGAGTTCTTTTGTGCTTCTGTTTTAATGCGAGTTTAAGTGCAAAGCCGTCTGTATGAAATGACTTCGATTTGCATGTAGATAAAACTGATTGAAGAAACTCATTTTCACATGAAAGGTTTGGCACTTAGACTCATTTTGAATCAGAGGCACAAGAGCACTCAGAAATGGCCTATAGTGTTAACTTGCTTTTTCCATTTCTGGATGCCACTTTGTAATAACCGAACTGATATAAGGTAGCTCTGGTAATGCGACCCCTCTTGCAAAGAGCCAATTGAAAAACATCTGGGTTGCTAAGAGTTGCAAAAACATTAAGATAATAAACAAGATTAAACTTTAAGTTCACCATCAAATTTCTATTCAAGGATGATTTCAAAAGGTACCTGGGAGTATGTACTGTATAAAACGTTTTAACCTGACGTCATGGCAGCTATGTTGGTGTACTCTTAACAAAATAATTTTGATTATTTCTTTTGTATTGTACACCAACATGGCCGCTGTTTATTCTCTTTTGTGTCTAATGGGATTGTGTGAAAATGCTCTATAACAGAGTTTAACCCTCTCAGCCCCAGTAATATTGTTATGAAGTTCTCCCAACATGAACCCATATTTTGGGAAAATTATTCTTTTAATCGCTAGTAGTTTGCATTATTTGCTCCAGTTTTAATCATCTTTATATCTGAATCTTTTTTATCTTTTCAACATGTTTTTTTCACACATCTTTCTTTTTTTACATACCCATTTCATTGTTCTTTCTATCAGTATAATTTCTATAATTTCCTCTTTATATATTTCCCACATATTTATTCTGACAAAGAACTACAGTCTCAATTGTCAGTTTCAAAAGTCTTCTCACTATGGCATAAAACTTATCAAAAAATCTGGTTGCAAAGATAAATTTGGCAACGTAATTAATACTGATCAGAATTTTTACACCTCAAGTTAGATAAAAGTGCCAACGAGAATTTTTTATTTTGTATATTTCAATGTACAAACAAATTGCTTTGTTACTGGGCTCCCTGTGGTAAGCACAGATCTAAAATATGTTCGTTTTCTGCAATGTCATTCAGACAAAATGTGTATCTCACAGTTCGACTTACAAGGTTCAGTTCTTCCATGATTGTTTTGTGAGAAGAGCTCCTGTACCTGGAACAAAAGGTAACCCAGAGAACACTTCTAGAGCATCTTCATTGCTCCAAGCTTAGTAATTCTGTAAGATGCCCTTTGGCAGCCGTACTTTTTAAAAAGGTTGCCAAGGATATCAATTCGGTTGTCATATTTTTTAGAAAGAATGATTTCTGTTTTTGATATTGTGGTCGTAAGTCTGGAATTCATCTAAAAACATTCTAATGGCAAAAAAAGGAGGTCAGCAACTTGGTGATCATTCTCACAGCTTTGATCGCTCATTATTTAATCTACTTGCCATGGCAACCAAATGGGTCACACCTTGGAGCACTGATCGAGTTTAGAATATTCCCACTACTTTTTTTGGTTGATTCTAGATTAATCAACTACTATATTTCAAACCATTTTGATATTATCATTTCCAGTTATGTTATAAGAATTGGAAGTGGTCTGGCACAAAAAGTTTAGATACTTTAATTTTGGGCAATACTCTTTAAGGTTGTTGCCGATATGCTCCACCTCACAAGCTGTCGGCAAAAAAGTAACATGACTCATCTCTACTTGTTCAAGAGAGGAACAGACAAGTTTGATCCTTTCCATGATCAATAATGAGCAGTTTGAAATACAAACCATCCCCACAAAAGGATTTTTGAGTATGAGTTGACATGGCCCATAACACTTGTTAAATGTAATACTCTCAACTGTTCCACATTTATCAAGGATATCAGAAAGTATACAATCCAGGTTACAGCTGTCAAATGTTATATGTTTTACATTACAACTTGTTAGTGTAACTGAACCAATGTTGCACCTTCTAAGGACAAGACATCTGATTTGTATATTGTTAGAAACAAACTTGATCTTTGTGAAAGAAGATGGTTTAATTTGATTTGCTGTTCTATCAAAATCTATTTCAAAAGTGTCAATTTTTCTTGTGTCAGCACTAATCTTTTGGAGATATGGCACATCACTAAATGAAATCAAAGTATACTCGTCTCCTAAAATTCGAACTACCTTCAGTTTTGTGGGCCTAAGAAAGGCCTTCTTGAAACAAAGCCTTTTCAGTTTTGAGCAACGTAAATCTATTGTTGATAGAAAATCCCCATTATCAGAGATGGAAAGTGATTCAAGTGAAGGATTTGAGTGCTGATCTAATCTCAGATGTGACCAGTGAACTCCAAGAACCATAGTTTTAATGTCTGGGTTTTTTGCAAAAAAGTACAATAGCTCGGCCTGACAAACTGAAGGGCACCCTTTTACTTGAAGCTCTTGTAGTGAAAAGGAATGAACTTTTCTTAGCTTTCTTAACTCTGCACAGTTAGTCAGCACAAGTGACCGCAGTGAACACGAGTGAACCTCTAAGTTTTGCACAGAAGTGGAATTTGCTAACTGCAATTTCCTGAGAGAAGGAAAATGTAAAATAAGTTCTGCGATATCACCAATGCTAAAAATACTAAAACTATTTATAGACTGGGACTTGAGTACTTGACAGTTAGCCGAAGGCCAGCTATATATGTGATCATTACAAAAGCAAAAATTCCTTAAGCGCTGAAAACCCTGAAAAATATCATTAAGAACTCGCTCTTCCAGCCTTCCTCGTTCTAAAACAAGATATGAAACTTTTTCTCTCCCTCTTGAGGACGATAATCTTGTTAAATTAGCAACTTCTTGCGATTTTAATGACGAGAAATGAAGTCCAATATTATTCAAATTGGGAAAGTTGTCAGAAAGGAAGTGCATATCCTCAACAGTAAAACAATCTCCGCTCTCGGATTCACTTGCTTCAAGTACAATGTATCTAAGTGATTTGTAGCATAAAAGATTTCTTAACAGTTTTTTGTTGAATTTTGTTCCAGTTAATTCCAATGTTTGTAACGAGATGAGGCCGTGTATAGATTGTAGGAGGCAATTTAAATAACATTGGTGACAACGATGTAAAGTCAAAGTTCTGATAAATTTTCCGTACTTGATTAGAATTTTCCTGAACCTTTTGAGAAGTGGCGATTCTGAAGAGCATCTTCTGAGATTCGACAATCGGATCTGCTCCCATAAATGGGAATCTGACTGCACCAGACTGTACCACTTTTGACACACAAATGACAAATGAAACAGATCATTATAAACGGGATGAATGAACTTGAATATCTTAAGCCAAAGTTCATCTGGTATTATGTTAACGAAACAGATATTCGAACTTGTCGGTCGATCATTCCATGATGACATTATTTCCACGGCCATTTAGCTTCGCTTTTCCTAATATGGTAAACAGATGGCAAACATTTACCCAGGCTCATGCAGCATTGTGGTAATCTACTGATCTCTTCATATACGAAGCTGATTTGCTTTTGCTACCCTAGTATAGGTACCCTAGCTATTATAACTGACCATTTGTCCTAAACAGTACAACAAAGTTATATCCATGGTCACCAGCAGGCACTTATGGAAACCTACCAAAAGAATTTTGGTTTTGTTGGAGTTTGGTAAACACGCTCGGTGACGACAGTGACATTACTAAACCAGTCATCTTCATGTGTTCTTACATGAAGTACAAGCTACTGTACTGGTCGCGCGAAGTTCAACTGATGAGTTTTTATTATGGAAGGTTTTATCCAAAACAGTACAAACACATCAAATCCATGGTATCCTTCCACCACTTACGTAAACCTTGGCTCTTTGGAACGTGCAATATCACTGGCAGCGAAATGCGGTATTTTGGAAGAAGTAAGTTTAGTTGTCTCCCTATTATTATAGACACTAAAGAGTCTCTATATTTGTCTTTGTATGCACTGCAGATTCAAGTTTCATTTTTTAAATTAAAAATGAAAAGGTTGTTCAAATCGCTTAATCTATTTATTCAAATATATTTAGTATTACAATAAGCACCAACGTTTGATGAAGAGATTGAATACTTTCTTCTATACGGTGTGTATATATAAATTTACATAACGCTAGCTAGTTTTCTCTTTGATGAAGAGAGTTGGCTACATTATTCAGAAATGTCTACTACACTTTTCCCTAAATTGATGCAATTAAAAAAAGATAATTTCAGACACTGCAAAATTAAAATATATTTTGATGGCTTGAATTATGCACCAGTCAATGTGCAATGGGACTTGGATTTTGAGCTTCAGAAAACTTGCTTAAAACCTTACGCACCGGGGCATTGAAACCAAGAAAATCCCCCGCATTTGCCTTTCTCACGGCGGAAAAATGTCAAATGTGAAGATAAAATTTTAAAACTTTACTTAAAACAAACGGTTTATAAAAATCATTGCTGATATAAATCTATGAACGGTGACTTCAGATCGCAATACAAGGCAAATTTAAACTCAAAACATACCCAAAACATCAGTGATTTCCCAATCCCATAATATATTGCATAAAATCGGTGATTTGGAGCTCATCACAATACACCACTGAATACAAAAAAAATTTTGCAGGTCAAGGGTCAATAACTTGAAGCCACGTAGGCACGTGTACAAAAAAATGTTAACTTGAGGGGCCACCACTTTTTCGTCTCCTGGTACCACACCTTACAAAGCATGTTTTGTTCCTTTTGAAAATGATTTTTAGTGTAATTTCTATCACTTTTTAAAACGCACCACTCAATTAAGCAGCATTGAATGATTACATGTGACCATATAATTTATGACAAAATTACCATGCAGCGTGAAAAATAGGCGGCTGATTTAGTCCCAAGCAAATCCCCCGCTCTCTTCTCCGGTCTATTGGGCGAGGACGAAAACGAAAATATTTGCAGGATAAACCAGTGAATCCTAAGTAAATGTCCTCTCTTTGTCCTCGCTATGCGCGGGCTGGGGGGACGGGGGTTTACATTGACTGGTGCATTACGTTTTACCTTAAAAACGAGATCAATGTCATGCCTCATTGCCCATTCAGCATGATTTGGTATTGCTGTTGTGGTCCGATTCGTGAAGTTTGTCACTTTATCCTTACTTTTATACTAAATTTGAAGCCCAGAACACTTTAATTAGCGTTTCAGAGCTTCCAGATTTTAAGTTTTTCTGAGGACCATGCCCCAAAACCCTCTTAAGAAAATACCTTTTTTGTTAATACTTTTCCCTATTCTACTCGAACTAGCTTTCTACTCCAAACTTTATTGAAACCTGTATGTATATACTATAGTCAGTGTTTTAATACAAGAAATACAAAACTAAGAATTATGGGCACTTAGATTTTCTATATAGTAGGGCAGATATGTGCAAAATTTATGCGGAATTGTTCATTTTCTGTTAAAAGCATGAAATTTGGCACAGAGAT
>JAOBRB020278188.1:6055-21083 GCA_027575285.2 Zoanthus pulchellus | reverse complement strand
TCTGTTTTATATGATGTGGGAGGACTAGGAGCAAGAGTCTGTTTTATATGATGTGGGAGGACTAGGAGCAAGAGTCTGTTTTATATGATGTGGGAGGACTAGGAGCAAGAGTCTTTTTTATATGATGTGGGAGGACTAGGAGCAAGAGTCTGTTTTATATGTGGGAGGACTAGGAGCAAGAGTCTGTTTTATATGATGTTGGAGGACTAGGAGCAAGAGTCTATTTTATATGATCTTCTATACTTTATTTTTGTTGCTTAGTTGAATATTTACTCACCTACGCTTTGCACTGACTTTTTAAAAAAGTTCATTTTTTTGCGGTGTGAACTAAAGTATCTTTATCTTCTCTATCAGCAGAGATTTGGTATAGATCCAAGCTTCTTTCGTTTATTCCGCGCAGCACGTCTAGTCAAGCTTCTACGCCAAGGCTACACAATTAGGATTCTGCTGTGGACTTTCTTTCAATCTTTCAAGGTACAGAAATAAAAAACGTAGTACTACTCCTAGGCTTGCTTAGCAGCTGATATTCAGAAAAATGAGCCCGCACTCATTGTTTAAAATAATTGGCTGGACGCTTGCGATTTCTTTTGTTGTTTTCAGCCAATCATTTTATTGGGGGCAGTCTTTCAATTGGCACAAGTTGCCGAGGAAGATGAGAAGAAGATGTATTCGGTTTGCGACTGAGTTTTGGATTCCTTTTATCTTCAAATTTTAAATTATTTAAATAATTCTCAGAAAGAAGAAACATTAAACCTAGTAGAATTAAAGATGTGTTACGTTATTTAACCAGCGCTATACTGGATAATCATTCCCTCACAGACAAGGTCAACGGCTCACGTCGATGGGATCAAAGACCAGACTCGCAAGACAGCGGAAATCGGATTAAATGTCGGCAGCTTGATATACTTCTTACTTATTTTTAAGCGTTAGTGCACTCATTTAGATAAATCAGTGAATTGATACATTCAATGTTACAACATGTATTGTTTTGGTGTTCATACACTAAAAAGAACTCTTCACAAAATAATTATCGGAAACCAAAAATGAAAGGGTCTAAGCCAAATAAATTTGTATTCATAGGCACTTCCTTACGTGGTGATCTTGTTAGCAATGCTGTTTTTTATCTATGCGGTCATCGGAATGCAGGTAAGCGACATCATCTTTTTATAAAGATCGTGTTTGTACCGCGCTGTAAAAAATGAGGTTATAAATGATCGTCGCATTTATGATTATAGAGAGTGAGTTTCTGTTGTACTCTAAACAGACGCCATGAACGGTCGTCGCGATTGTCATAGAAAGTGAAACAATTGCGAAAGAGAAGTCTGAACAAAAAAACACTACTTGCTTCGTCAGAGCGGGAGATAAAAGCGTGGGCGAGCGCGAGATCAGTGGTTACGCATTTATTTAAATTTGATTTTAATCGTAGGAATGGAGACGATTGGTATAACAACAACAACATCTTAATTTGTGCCCTCTGTTATTTACAGTCAATTATGTAACGAAAAAAAGAGAAGAGTGAAGTTTTGCATGTTACTGAGAGCACAGCCACTTAGAAAGAGCACAGGCTAATCGAGCTAAATGGCTAAGTGGATCAACGCGTTTAAGCTAAGCTAAAGCAAAAGCAATAAATGTATATTGCAACAAATTTATTAATAATTGTACTATCTAATAACAAAACAGGGAGGGATTAATATAACCGATAACAGAATATGCTCTGTCTGCATTTCGATAGAAGGTCTTGTTTTCTAATCTTCATACCGTCTTTGACTTTTCTACAGCCATGTTAGTAAAGGCATTGACACACGATGCAACATTTCAGCTAGTTTGGGCGCAACTGGGTTGTTGCAGCGTGTATCCACCGATGAATTTTGTTGCATGCAACATTGCATGTAACAAAGCTGAAGTTGAATCGCGCCCTACTCAGGCAATATTGCGGCAAGCAAGTTTTTTTAAAGGACTTCTTGTTGGACCCCGTTTTGATAGTTGTAATGTTTTATGAATAAGCACGACGAGCAATCAGAAGAAATCTTGCTTGATTTTGTTGCACCGTGTGCGCACCTCTAAACATTTGTTGCACGTAATGTTGCATGAAATGTTTCACCGTGTCTCCGTGTCTTTACGCGATATATTTATACTCATTTATTTACCCTCAGCTGTTTGGTAAGATTGAGCTAAGCGAGGATTGGAGTAGACACATCAATTACCATAACAATTTCCAGTCCTTCTTTGGAGCGTTACAAGTGCTGTTCAGGTACCAGTAATAAGTCTTTTCAAAACAGAATTTATGTGTTTCAAAGCTTTCTTTACAATTGATCAGGTAAAAGTAATAAAAGTTTTTTAACAACAAAATGTTTGTGTTTCAAAGCTTTCGTTAAGTCTACAGTGCACTCAGTTGGCAATTATAGAAAAAAGGTTTTTCCTTATCATAGTTATAATCCACGTTTTTAAAGGGACAAGTTGAGAAATCCAAGTTGTTAAGTTTATTGTTTTGTGCATTTAACAATGAACATGAGAAGCAATTTAACATTCCGGTATATAAAACAACCCTCAATGTATTTGTAATAAATGGATGCTGCGTCAGTGTTTCAACAGAAACGGTTTTATAAATCGGTAACTGGCACGCAGTAGTGAAAAGAATCTTAGAACTGATGTTACGGACTGTAGTCTTTTGTCAGAGTAAATAAACTTAACTTATTTAGTTTGTTCATGATTAAGACCATAGAGAAGTTGCTTCAAAGAAAATCAGGGGCGGCTTATGGAAGCCTAGTGACTCTCTTCTTCTTTTTCCTTTTTTTCCGTTTTTCCCTATCAATGTTTGATTTCTGCTAATCTTATTGTTTTACACAATACTAGATGTGCAACAGGTGAAAATTGGCCGCTGGTGATGCAAGACTGCTTCTCCGAACAACCTTGTAACAAGAGTCTGCATCCTCCTCAGACGGACTGTGGAAACACCATGTACTCTATCATCTACTTCGTTACTTTTTATTTTTTCTGTTCATTCTTGGTAAGATGCATCAATTTTATAGTTTGATTAAAGAATTAAAACAAAATAAGTCTTGTTTTATGAACGATAACTACGTATGCACAGCTTAGGTTCCAAGGAAGTGGCAGCAGTGGACAGCTGTTTCGCTCTTATTAGTACTCCTCAGCACTGCATAGCCTGCTGCTATGTAAATAAGCAACAGTAACTTCCAAGGCGGACTAAAAGTGTCTTTAAACCTAAGTCACCATACTATAAATGTGGGACCTTATGCTGCGATCTTAGATTTAAAAAGACTTTTTGTCCGCCTAGGAAGTTACACCTGCCCATTTACAAAGATATTGTGTCTTTTATGAGCAGGTGGCTATGCAGTGCTGAAGAGCCCCAATACGGGCGAAACAGTTGTCCCTGTGCCACTTCCTTAGAACCTAAGCTGCGCATGCGTAGCCATCTTTCATTTGCTAAATCTTCATTGGCTTCAAGAAAAAGCCGGAGACAGATACAAATGACGGAGATTTTGGTCCCTTGGTATCCGTTGATTACCGAAATGGGGTATAACCATTTTCTCTTGTTGTTCTGTTGAAAATTATTCCATCGAATTACGTTATGCTAAGATCGCAACATAAGGCCCCACACTTATAGTGTGATGACTTAGGTCAAGAGACCTTCAGTCCACCTTGGAAGTTACAGCTGCCCATCTACAATGAGCTTGTGTCTTTCATGAGCAGCGGGCTATGCAGTGCTGAGGAGCTCTAGTAAGAGCGAAACAGTTGTCTACTTCGGCCACTTCATTCTAAGCTGCACATGCGTAGTTATCGTTCAGTTTTGTTTTAATTTAGTATTTAACATTATCAAGTATTGTTAAAGTATTCAAACTCAATTAGAAAATCCATAACTGCAACGAGGCAAATTATTATACAATTAATTATGACGAAAATCAGACTTAGGTAAGCAGAAGCTGCTGAATTTCGTAAAACAAGCTCAAATTAACCTCGAGGATGAATAGAAGACGAGTCAACAGCCCAAAGACCGTAACCCTAATTCTTTTAGTATAAACTTACTAAAACGGATGTACAAATTGAATTATCGATGAAATCGGCTAATATTAGAGAAAAACGGAGCGTATTACGTACTATTTTGATCCGCCATCTTTTCTCTACTCAGTGGGCTATTACTAATAGACCTCTAGAAAAGTAGCCAATCAGATGCAGAGTGCATGTTAGACCGTTAGCAGGTTTATACTAATGAAACTAATGAAGGTTATATTAGATAATAAAATATTTCCAAAACAGTATAAAATAAAAAAACTGACGATTCGCTTTTGTACCTTAATGTAAGAAGTAGCTATGGGACTGAGAAAGTTGAACTATATAAAGTTTGTGTAATACGAGAAAAAAGCCCTTTCCCCTCCTTTTATAGCCATAAAATATAAAAATGTTTGCCTGGGATACGGTGAAGTTATACTGATAAAATTTGGTCCGTCTTTCTAACAAGGTAAGATTATTTTGGCAGATGCTGAATCTGTTTGTAGCTGTAATCATGGACAATTTTGAGTACCTAACAAGAGATGAATCAATCTTGGGACCTCATCATTTAGACGAGTTTGTCCGCGTGTGGTCTGAGTACGACCCTGGTGCCACGTAAGTATACTACATCAGTCTATGTCACCCTGTAATGTTTAAAAAAATAAATCCGCTCTTGATTAACTATTTTACTAATTTCTATCCAGATCTGTCGTCTTCATTTGGTAGTATGAATAAAAAAGTCTGGTAGCAGATCGCGAAAAATGAGGGTTCCGTTCAACCCAACGATAAGAAAAGGTTTGACAACGGATTTTGGTGGAACTTGACCTCCTGAATAACCCTTGGTAGTTTGTGGAATCGAGTTGTGGTATAGGTTTCGAGTTAAGGGGTGTTTTTTATTTGGAATGAACTACCACAGGAAGCCCAAATCTAATTTATGAGAAGTGTTTTAACCCTCTAAATCTACCCGCAACACTCCAAAAATGTGCACAATTTAACGTTTTACTATAAAATATTCAAATCTATGGTTTATTTTGAAACTTAAGGTGCCAATTCCTTCTGAGCATGTGCAAGTTCCTCAAG
The DNA here is from genome assembly GCA_027575285.2 of Zoanthus pulchellus. Lineage (NCBI taxonomy): Eukaryota > Metazoa > Cnidaria > Anthozoa > Zoantharia > Zoanthidae > Zoanthus > Zoanthus pulchellus. Next base: position 15,995 of record JAOBRB020278188.1, on the reverse strand, counting down.
CGGCTGTTAAAACAATATAACAATATAGTTGATGTTCGCGGGCGTAAATATGTTTTGGGCCCGACTCAGGTTCATTTTAGCCCGAACGCTGCGAGTATAACTTTGGCGAGCATTATGGCGTATTATCGGGGCTCTAACGGACATTTTGGCGGGCTCTAATATATTAGAGCCCGCCGCTAGAACACAACTTTCATTAAGAAAATACCTGCGTTTCTGTTTTTGTGCTAAATGCTCTCCAAAGTCGGGCCCAAAACATATTTACGCCCGCGAACATCAACTATATTGTTATAATAAACTACCCTATCGTACTTGCTAGGACAAAGCTAAATGGCTTGGACAAGCTTGAACTTTACTTATCATGGAATTGATTCTTATTTGGAGGGCCTGCACTGTCAGGCTCTCAACTTGGCTTTCCATTTCATCAATAATTATTAATTATAAGTGATCATACAACTTGGAATTCAATTTGAAATTAATTCTTCAAGTATGAGCCACTTGGAGTGCAAATTCGACCTTTTTGAAAACCACATAAGTGCAATTAATTTCGAATTAAACGAAAAAAATTGAATGATTACTTATTAATAATATATATGCAAAAGTATAGATCCAAGCATTTTTTATTGAAAGAAACTGGCAAAACTGCACGTGCACGAGCTCCAAATTTAGTCATTTTTCGATTGTCCATCATCAGCGCGCACCACTCGTTTATGAAAATTGAAAGCTTGTAAAGGTAAAATTAAGTCATTATTTTTGGTTATGTTTCGCTTTTTGCCGTTGATATTTGCCTCTATTATTTGAAAGAGTTTTAGAAACTATGCCAGAAGAAGGTAAAGCTTTAAAGTGGAAAAGCTGTAGCTTTTGGATATAAGCATCAGGTCGACATTCTGCACTGCTGTTTCAAAAAAAATGCACTGGTATCTGTACTGCTTTCAAACCAGCAGAATCTAAAATTTTTGCATATATTTTACAACTCTGTTGTAGTTCTTTTGCGCTGTTGAGAACGGAGAAGATTCTTCTATCGATATATGAAATAAAAATGAAACAAAGCAATTATATTAGAATACTATGAGTAAGATAATTTGGTAAATTTGACATCAAAGTGAAATATTAGCTGGGTTTATATCCTCAACTTACCTTAACATCGTAAAGCGAGTCACGCTTCCGTAAATGAGAGGCCAATGTTGGAGCAAGAACAGCTGCCTTGACAGTGAGACTTCTTACAGTTGCAATTAGTCAGCTCAAGTAGGCTACTTGGAGCAGGCTCCATCAAGTAGAACGGCTGTATGTACCCGTCCTCTATTTCTCAGCCATGCTCATTCGGGCTCGTCAAATTCAGCATTAGAATATGGGAACCTCTCCAGATGTACGTCTGGTAGTTTGCACGCTTCACGTGCTGCTTCAAACTGTCCAGTGTAGGAGGAAGCATTTCGTTTTTGCATTTATGGCGTTGCTGGCAAAACATGAGATACCTCAATCCGTTTAAGGTATGGCTGCTCCTTCTTGAAACGGAATAAAGATCGTAAATGAAGGCTTCAATTTTGCTCGCTGTTGTGTCATCCAGATATTGCTGTTGCCCAAGCAAGTTCAGAGTTGTCTGGTCTACCACATTGCGCTTCAGGGTTTTCCACGGCTTTTTCTTCCCAGGGCCCGCTATACAGCTTGTAGTATCGCAATCAGTTAGGGCGTGGAATGCTGGCAGTGATTGACAGATGCTTGTTCCTTCGTACAGGAGTTGGCGACCGTTAGAGGTACATTCCAGTGCATACTGGAATGTACCTCTAACGGTCGCCAACCCCTGTACGAAGCCATAGTTCTTGGCATCCGAGTTCTTTGAAGTGGTTTATGCAAAAGAATCAAGACATCAGTGTCTGGAGAGTGTATGACAATTACAGAAGCAGGTGACTCTTTTGTAGCATAAGCAGCATGCAAGATAACTCGAGTGGCTGCTTCTCCGTGATTGGACTTAAGAAATCCTATCTGTTGAATTGAACTTACTCGTGTGATGCCTACTGCTATTTCGCCATCTAGAAACCCGCCTGTAATGATGAGTTGTTTTCCATGCGGTAGCTTTTCTTGACCAAGTTTGCAAAGGGATGATGTCAAGAAGTCAAACAAGCTTTTTTTGTTCTCGGGATTAAGGATGTATTTTCTCCATTGCTTTGGTACCGGCGTAGAAGGACCGGTAATCTTAACTTCATAAATTTTCGACGACCCTCTTCTAGACCGCTCTCCAGCTTTGACTGAGTGGCCAGTACTGATCAAACACGAGATGAACCGCTGTGCAGTTATTATGGGAAAACTGTGATGAGATGATTGCGAAATACTTTAAGGCAAACTCGCCAAATGTGCTTGTTCCGCTAGACTTATGTATTTGAATCACGGCCATTCCATCTAAGATACAAACGGTACCTTAAAGAGTTGTTGGGAGTCGCGATGGAATTTTCATTCCGTCCTCTAGAATAGATAACATGGCGCTCTGGGCGGTTTTCCTCAAGCTTCCATCTTGGTGCACCAATGAACAGGGAACTGGAAACTTAAGGTGTTGGCGTCGACTCTTTTTTCGACAAACTCGCGCATTTACTGTTACCCTTTCTCGGTGCAGCTGATCAGCTCATCGACCTGGTCCTCAGGCAGGACTAAGCCAGTAGCAAAGTTGAAGAGCTCTGTTGTGTATTGTGAAAAGGGATCCGCCATCAAGCCATTTGAGAAGCATTCCAAGAGCCTCTGGACGTCGTGCTCGTCTCGCTTTACTCTTTTAGTCCCAGCTTTCTTGTGAGCCATCTGGTCATTGGATTGTAAGCCAAAAAATGTATTTTTCAGTGCCGCCGTGATACCCGCACGTTCATTGGCTGTCGAAAACCATCGGCAAAGAGCTTCTGGATTCTGGGATATGCCAATGATACCTAGAGTCATACCGTCCATACTTGTGCAAACGGGTGGATTGATCGGCTGACAGCATGGCCTCCGGACATAAATTCATCATAGACGCTTGGATGTGTTACATCTAGGTTATTCATATCTGCTAAATAGATGGGGAGCCATCTTGCATAGTTTGGTCGATCCATGGCTGCTTCTGTGTTGAGGTGAAGTCTCCATTTTGCTGTTCTTTCTGCCTTTATGAACTGAAGCAAAATGTTCACCATAGACATGTACTCTTCCCAGAACTTAAACATCTTTGATTTAGATCCATTTGCTGAACAGAATTTTTCAAATAGAGTCATGACCTCGGTCAATTCAACTTCTAGCTCCTTGACGCTCTTGATCACTTCTCCTTTCTTCTGGACAGTGCAGATACACTCTCTGATCTATTGTATAATATCATTTTCCTTAATCGTAATCTGTCCACGGTATTTTTCTCTGTACAACTGAATAACAGCGCTCCACATTAACCAAAAAAGTGCTTCCATCACAAGCTTGTGAGCACGAACGCCTCTATTATAGGAGGCGCCCTTCATCAAGGCAGATGCTGCACTAGTTCCGTACACTCTAGACTCCACAAGGAGGTCATCTAGCCCTGAACGTGTGTATTTCGTTCCCAGTAAGCTGTGAAAATTGTAAGCAATATGAAAACCGCCAAGTCGAAGAACGACATTAGAAAATTCATTGGTAAACCTCCATTGCAATTGTTTTGCTTTGACGTAAACCGCAAGGTCAAATGTTATGACAGCAACTTCCTGACCCACACTAGCATTAATTGCCAGAGCATGCTTTAGAACTGTATAAATCGTGTTGAAATCTGTCGATGATCCTTCTATCAATGGACAGTAACCAATGTTGTCAATACGTGGCAAATCAGGAAAAAGAAGAAAATTAAATTCCTCTCCAACTTGGGACTGATTGACTTTTGGTAGCTTCGGTTACCTAAGACTGCGTAAGACTTCTCTCATTTAACCACAAGATCTTCTATATTACGTCGCTCTGTAGTGCGGTGTTAATTTTTTCACCTTTTTTGCTAAACCATTTCATATCAACTTACTGTAACAGCTGGTTTCCATCCTTGAACAGAACATTCATGTAGATCAATGATCATGTTTGCAAAGATCGCTGCTTAATACCGTGCCGTGCAAGTGGCGTAGGGGGTAGTTCGGGTCCAAAATACTTCTTCTGATAGACGACCATTGTTGTTGTATGAGTTGTATTTTTTCCATCCAGCGTCTTTTCATTAATGTCATTATTCTCTGCCGCTAACTGGACAAATGAACCTGGAGAAATATTTGATGGTACCACTGTGCCACACTCTAGTGTCTTGGCTAAGACTTCTTCGGCGATGCTGGTATCGGTTTCTCGGAGGTCGTCATATGAACAGGAGTGGTCCATTCTATTAAAGAGAGTTATCAATGTTTTGGAGGACGTAAGGTGGTGGACACTCATGGCAAGACTGATGTGTTTCGGTTACTTCACTTGACTATTGGTGCAACATAGATGATATCTTGGGCAATGCTTAATCTTTGTCGCTCTTCATTTACATTATTGCATTCTACATTTCTCTCTTGAAGCTGGGTGTCTTTGGTAATATCATCATTAGTTTGCAAAAGACGCAGGAGCAAGTGAAGAGATGCCGGGATTAGCTGCTGCGTGGATGCGAGGCTCACATCTCAAACGTCGAGTGGCTTCGTGTTAATTCCTTTCACCTCGGAAACCTGCCATTTAATATGACGTGCTACTCTGAAGATATCATGTTCAATAACCAGGTTGCTTGTCTTATCAATCGGACGCTGTAAGTCAGCCCACGCATTCAGAATATCTTGAACCATAATAGTACTACCATAAACGATTTCTGGCTTGTTTCCTTATAGCAGGTTGATGAAATATGATATCGTCACCAAAATATTTTTGCAAATGTGCTTTGAGATGCTGCTTGGTGTAGCAGTATCTTCCAAAAGAGATGAAATGTTATAAGTTTTACCTTCTCCCATTCCAATTCGCATTTCAGTTGGAAGCTCCACTAATGAAACTTCATATGGCGAATCTTCATTTTCAACTTCAGGACTCTTTTTCAGAATATAACTCGAAAAGCAGTTCTTATGGTAGTTCGCTTCGGCGGCAATCAGGTCCCCATTAACACATCTGAGGATATGCAGCATTGCTTCATCTCGTTGTCTTTCGACCGCATTTTTTATTGTTTGGGAATTTTCGAACGAAAACACCCTTATTAGCTCACTTGATTTCTTATATGTCATATTCTTGCAAAACAAGCACTTTTCCCAATCCACATTATCAGTCGATGAGCGGGACATTCTTTTACTTGGGATGCTATCTTGCACGGGGCTCGCGCCGCTGTTGACTTTGGGATCAATACTTGATTCATTAGGTTTTGCAACAGTACCGAAGGTTTTCTTCACTCGTATAAGATGAGTAACATGTCGAGTGCCAATAAACTTTTTTCTCGGGCACATCATACTCTAAACTGTAAATCTCTTCATCTAATCTTTGCTTTGCCGCACGAAGGAGTCTTTCAATCGACGAAGGTTTGCCTTTCCTTAAAGGATTACTGCGAGACGAGCTATGTAAAACAATACATTTGCTTTTATTAAGCTTTTTTTTTTTACTCAGGTGGAAGAGGCAATGTAAAACTACTTACAGGAGTTGCACTTTCTTTGCAATTGTCTTCGCTATCCATGTCGACTAAAGGAAACATTTTAGGTTAAAGGAGTATCAATCAAAGTGGAAAAATTTAGCTCTCATTCGTACATGCATACATGTTTACATCTCATTTGCTATGTTTATTTTTATAGGTACATTTTCCTATTTAAATAAAAATCACTAAAACTGCATTAAATTATACTTACCGTGTCAACAGAGACCCGTCCATCTAGCATAATAGAATAGAGCTTTTTCACACGTAAAGTACACGCTGAGATGTTTCAGTTCAATATTTTGTTTTTAATTAGCAATTAGAGGATCAGTTCTCAAGATTTGGAAATCTTGGTTCTGTCGACCTCTAGATTTTGTCTTGCTCGTTGGCATGATGGCAATTACTATGATAACCTAATTTATCTGTCAGTTAATATTATAGATACTGGTTTAGTTATGAATTTAGGTGTAGCTGGTGGTATGTAAGAATCAAAAGATAAGTTGTAGCGAGACCGGGGTAAATCTACGGTAGCCCAGAAGTAACACCACTGCAAATAAAACATGGTGATATTGTGATATTTTTCTAATAAAAGAATAATTTCGTTATATTGGAATCCTTTGTAGAAATAATGCTCTACCAACTCTCTTTCCGAGCTATTCGGTATAAAGCAGGTAGACATGACGCCTTCTGGAGTACCACTCGCGGACTCGTGGTAATTGTTTTCGAGCCAGCACTTTCCAACGGCTGATGTGTGCGCGTAGGGATTTGCAAATTTGTTTGAAGTGCCCGGTTTTTTTTGTTTGAGCTATTCAAATTGTTATATTTGCAGTACTAGTGTCGAATTTTTCTTAAATTTTTCTTAAATTTTTTTATTAACTTGTAGTTTTCAATTTTTATTTTGCGATGTACCAATTTTCTTATAATGTTTGCAGTGATTTTGTATATTTGCAGCGTGCTTTCATTTTGCTTGCAGTAATTGTTTCTTTGTAGTGGTGTCCCCTCTGGGCCACCGTATAAATCGGCTACGCACTTTTTCTAAAAAATTTAGAAGGCCATTAGTGATCCAATCCTGACGGATGGTGCTTCACTGTTGCTGCAGTCTATAACTGATATTGTGATTTATTTGTCTCTTTGTTAGTGGTCGAATCAAGCACACTCAGGTTTACCATCTGATGTGTGACATGTCACCTCCAGTTGGCTTTGGTAGAAAATGTCCCAAGTTTATCGCTTACAAGGTGAGACGTTTGATTTAGAACAGCTGTTACCTGATCTTTGAGAAAACAATGGTTCTTTGCTAAAATTAATGATTTAGATAGTACTATTGCTTTTAGTTCCTAGGAAAAGTTTCATTTTTTGCAGTTCATAAACTGACTTCCAACAATATCAAGTTTGCATAAAAAAGCATTTTTTGTACTTTGTGATAAACGTGAGAAAAAACAAGAATAATCAAGTTGAAACAAAGTTATGTCAATTGATAGCTTTATTTAAAAGATCATATGGCAGTCTTCTAAGGCTGAATTGCATGACTGTTTACAATGATAATAACAATAATAATAGTAATAATATTAGTGAAGTTCAAACTGTGAAAACGTGTTTACAATATTAAAAAAAAATTTAAAATTTTAAAAAAATAAAAAAAACTCAAGGATTTAGTTTATTGAACATTTGCTACAACTTTATTGAATGATCTTAACAATATAACCTTTTCCAACTTGACAGCGCTTAATCAAGATGAACATGCCGATCATGGGGGACAACACTGTACTTTTCACCTCGACACTTTTTGCGCTAATCCGAACAGCACTGGGAATATTTAACACAGGAGACCCAGCCTTTGCTGATGGTGAGCTTAGAAGGGTCATTAAACGTCTATGGCCAAAAACGTACAAAAAGACCTTGGATAAGATGATTCCAACGCAATCAGGTGAAACAGATTTATATGAACGAGTAACACTTGGTATCTGAGAAAACATTGCATGCAGACAATGATTCTTGTTTAAAAATGTTTGTGAATTTTTTTGAAAAGTTGAGGGGATGCATATTTTTGTGTGCTTTTGTGCGATTGCAAAGAAAAGGTATTCAAAAAAACTTAAAAAGGTTTTGTTTCATTTTTATGTAACAGTGATTGAATTTAAATACTACAGATAGCAAAAGCTAATTAATTAAGGTAGGCGACATATTACAGAATTATAAGTTAGAGATAGATTTGAATGAAATTTTAAGAGAAAAGGTAAAAAAGATCAGTATATACTGTCTGTCTGTGTAATTAGCTAGATTACAACAAGTAAAGTAGGAGTTTCAGGTTCGCTATTACTTTCATTGCGAAAATAACCAAGATAATTATTGCTAACGTGGTGTAAAACTATATTACCCCGGCGCTTATAAAGCTAGATGGCACCTATAGCTTTATATTAAAAAATGGAATGAAAATCGAATAATTGCTATTTAATTGAATGACGTGGTTGGCGCAGTTGTATGATGTATGCTGTTCAATCACATGGTCCCCAGTATGCCGATATTCTGTAGCCTCCATTTCCGCTTACGCCATGCAGCTTGGTTTGTCATCCTCCCGGAGAAGTTAGATTAATATCTGGGAAATAACCTGTGATTAATTCGTGTCCCGTCCAGGGGGAGTTGATAACTATCATCTGTTTAACACTACAGAAACCGGAGATAAGAACTGGCTCCATGGGCCCACTAGGCTCGTAAGGGAATTTAGGAAACTACATCCACATTCAAGAACAAAAACAGTAGATACACAAAAAATAATGTTGTCAGTTGCCACAAATGCTTTTAAAATAACTAAAGCAAAGATAGTTTGATTACACTTTTAGCTAAATTTTACAATTTTTTTAACAAAGTTATTAACGTTAACGCTCAAATAAAGGAAAAAATCTTTGATCAAAGTTTATAACCTTTTTTTCTCCTTTCAGTTTTAAGTTCACAGCAGATGACGATAGGAAAGATTTACTGTGCAAAACTTATTTATGAAAACTACAAACACATGAAGAAAAGAAGGTCGGAACGACCAAAAGTAAGTATTTGTGGTCTTTTTGAAAAGATTCAGCTCAATACTTTTTTTTAAATCAAATATCATTACGAAATTTTTAATTTGTTCTAGGAGTTTATTATAATTTTAATGGCGGATTCAGGGCTTGTTAAGTTAAACTACTACGTAGACTGTTAAATAGGTAATTCTTTAGGAGGTACATATGTTAAATGTTAGTTTTTTGGATAAGATATTGGGAAGATGTAGGCTGTGGTTACGTTAGTAGAAAATTGTTTTTAAGAAGGTAAAAACGTTAATGATGTGAAAGTAAATTGGTTGATAGATAAACTTACTTTTTATGACCTATTAATTTACAAGAATAGCTAAAGCTGGTACGTTACTTGGAGGTTAGATTCCTGGAAAGATATCTTGGTGGGAAGTGTTAGTTGGAAAAAGTAATTAGTGTAAAAAAAGTGTGAAAGTAAGTTGGCAGGCAGGTAGACTGATGGAAAGGTAGGATGGAGGAGAAATAAGATTACGATTGCTTTATGGGAACATAAAATTCTGGAAATATAGCTACTAGTTAATAAAAAGTAAGGTGGTAAAAAGTTAAGGTGGTAAAATGGTAAGTTGGTGAAACGGTAAGGTGGTGAAATGGTAAGGTGGTGAGAAGGTAAGGTGGTGAGAAGGTAAGGTGGTGAGAAGGTAAGGAGGTGAGAAGAAAGGATGGTGAGAAGGTAAGGTGGTGAGAAGGTAAGGTGGAGAGAAGGTAAGGTGGTGACAAGGTAAGGTGGTGACAAGGTAAGGTGGTAAAATGGTAAGGTGCTGAAAAGGTAGGGTAGTGAGAAGAAAAAGTGGTTAGAAGGTAAGGTGGTGAGAAGGTAAGGTGGCGAGAAGGTAGGGTGGTGAGAAGGTAAGGTGGTGAGAAGCTAGGGTGGTGAGAAGGTAAGGTGGTGAAAAGGTAAGGTGGTGAAAAGGTAAGGTGGTGGGAAGGCAAGATGATGAAATGGTAAAGTGGTGAGAAGGTAAGGTGGTGAGAAGGTAAGGTGGTAAGATAGTAGGGTGGTGAGAAGGTAAGATGGTGGAAAGGTAAGGTGGTGAGAAGGTAAAATGGTGGGAAGGGAGGGTGTTCGGAAAGGTAATGTAATGAAAAGGTCAGGTGATTGGAATGTAAGTTGGTGGGGAGGTAAGTTGGTGGGAAAAATAAGGTAGTGAAAAGGTAAGGTTTTGTCAAAGTAAGGTGGTGGAAAGGTAAGGTTGTAAAAAGGTAGGGTAGTGGGAAGGTATGGTGGTGAAAAAGTAAAGTGGTGGGAAAGGTAAGATGGTGGGAAAGGTATGGTGGTGGAAATATAAGGTGGTGGAAATATAAGGTGGTG
>JAOBRB020277989.1:0-11330 GCA_027575285.2 Zoanthus pulchellus | reverse complement strand
TGACACAGCGCCATCTAGAATTAGCGGGGTGCTTTTAGCCAATCAAAATTGAGATAGCATCAGCATTGTATAATAATAAGGCTTAAATGTTTGTCACTGAATTTCTGTAACATTTTTTGTTTGCTTGTCTGCAGAACATTGTGTAAACAGTAATTAAATAGCTCATCAGAGGGTTGCACTTCACGACTTGCACACTGTCGCAACCTTAATTACTTGAAGTCGTTTTGTTAAACTGTACTAATCGTAACTAGTTTTGTTGCCTGGAAAACTTTTATTAAAAAGTGTAAAAAATCAATTGGAAAAATAAACGCCTCCCTCTTTTAGACGCCTCTTATCTATTAAGAACCCCCTTTAAAACACCCAAAGTTATAAAATAAACGCACGGGGCTTTAATAGATCATTTACGGAATTTGTATCCACACATGTAAGACGTAGTAGTCCTGCAAATTGTTATCGTATAATATTGATATCATGTAGGATAATCAATCTAAACATACAAATTGCCTAAATTTTTACGTGGGTTTAAACTCCCAAACTTCATATTTAATTACAGTTCTTATTTTTTAAGGCTGAAGAGCAACAGAGAAAAAGAGCCAAGATGGATGACAATGTCAAGGGTACTGATTAGAAACACATTGAAATATGCCTAAACAAATTAAAAGTTTCGGCGTTTTGAAAAATAGTAACTTGTTACAGAAACATGGTTTATAGCTAATTAGATATACAAAAAGAAATACTGGAATAAAAAAGCAAACACAAGTAAAAGTGTTTGATATACGAGATGTGAGGGATGTCATAGAAACGTCGAAATCTGTCCACGTTAGTTTTTCTGATTAATGTATCTGAATAATGTTAATCTGATTAATGTTAGTTAATGTTAACAAAAGTTAAAGTAATAATGCTCATTGCTTGCAAGCGCTGCGCAGAAACATGTGTAAACTAATGATAGCTACAGAGCGTGAAATTCGGGTAATTTCAGTGTAATTTTCAAAGCTGTTATCACCGTAGTTGTGTTTTTATACATACAAAACAAATAGATATTTCTCCGAAAATTATACGATTCATTTTTAAGAAATATATTATCTTGTTATAAGTATTTGGGATTAATGATAATCAGTAAAATACAAAACGGCAAATTAATAATTTGTTTGCAAATTACAAGGTTCAGTCTCAAGAAATATAGTTGCTCTTTTCAACAAAGTTAGTAGAGGTGACTGGTTATGAAACTAGAAAACTTGTTTGCTATACGTTTTTGAAATATGATGTTGACCGTGCACAAATAACAAAAGGCTTTGAGATATAAATGAGGAAATGGCCAATAAACTTATGTTCATAACATCTAGAACAAAAGATCCTAACCGTGACAGTGCATACAACATGAAACAAAGAAACATTGTAATTTTCTTGGTAGTTTCTAAGTTTCAGTTATCGCCGTATAGCGCACATTTTGATCGAGTAGAGAGACAAGATGATATAATATGTACTCACTGGCTAAGAATTAACGGATGTGAAAAAGTTGAAAAAATCGCGATACCAAACTAAGCGCTCTACTTAGCCGCAGTTAGTTTGTAGAGTCTTAGAATATAGCAAATGAAAATACAGATTTATTTTTTTTACAAATTACAAGATTCAGCTTCAAGAATTAAAGTCTTTTTGTTAAAGATACTCGGATTATAGAATATTGAAATATAGCTTAACAATATTAACATATTTTGTTTTCAAATTGTAAGATTTAGCTTCAAGAAATGAATTAGCTCATTACAAGAGTCCTTCTGCGCTCGTTCGTAAAATATTGTTTTGCCACTCGAAAATAAAATTCATATCTTCGAGCCACCGTGTGATATCCTCAATATACATATTAACAAATATATAATTTTAAATGATAAGAAAAACATATTTTGTGTAGGTTGTTAATAGTTATAAAATAGGTTATTATTCATTCATCGTGGCTGTTAGTTAATAAATTAACTGCTTATTTTGTCTCACGATAAGTCACTAAAATCTCTAATAAGTCAAGATAAGTCACTAATAGGATCGAAATCAGCCAATCACAACACTCGACCCCATCACCTGGTAAGCAGTCGAAACGTCGCGAACAATATTTAGTTGTTAATAGTACTATTACAATTTCAGTATGTGGACCCCCTGAGCCTCCGGAGTTCAGCAAGCCATTTACAAAAGCACTTAACATTCTCTGTTGTAAATCACTCATCAAACTCATGAACAGAGTGCTTCTGAGAGCAGCATCTGGAACGTCGAAATCTTGGAGTGATGTTCAAGTCATGGAGGTAAGCCTGACACCACGGCTTGTTTCCTATGTTGGAATGATACTCTTGGGACTTTAAGAAACGAGGACGGGAGCAAAAACGACGGACGCTGTAAAAAATATTATTTATCGTTAAGTTTTTCCGTTTAAGATCATCGATATATTTTCCCATTTGACATTGCACAAGATTCTCGAACTGTAGAAGTTAAAAGGTTCACTCTCCAAGGCAAACAAAAACTGTCAAATTTTGTTGTTTGACGTTCAGGTTGTTCACAGAACCACAAAAGTGAGTGTTTCCTGTCGTATAGTGAAGATGACAGCGAGCAGGGGTGGGTTGTTCAGAGCTAGCTAAATCCTTTCGAGCCTAGTGGCCCATGGAGCCGGCGCTTATCTCCGGTTTCTGTAGTGTTAAGCGGATGAGAATCTTTGACTCCCCCTGGACGGGACACTAATCCATCGCAGGTTAGCTCCCAGCAGACGCCGGTACTCATTTACCTACCCCGGGAGGATGGAAAGCTGAGTTGGCTTAGGCAGAAAAGAAGGCCACACAAAGATTCTAATCTCGGCGAAGTGCCAGGATCGAACTGGGAACCTTGTGGTTGGAAAGCAGAGATCTTACCAACTGCGCCAACCACGTCCGCCCAATATTTGTTGTTCAGAGGTAGTTTAAATTTAGCCCTGGATTAAACGAAAGCTACAGCTGTAATTTCTTTGCTAGGGAGAAGAAGATGATAATAATAATAATATTATTATTATTATTATTAATATTGTTATTGTTATTGTTATTGTTATTATTATTATTATTATTATTATTATTATTATTATTATTATAGTTTATCCTTGCAGGAAGCTCACTGGCAAAAAGCGATTTTCAGTTGGGTCAGATTGCGCTTCGTTTAAAATACTCTTTTCATGTTTTTCTTGCAAAAAAAAACTTAAAAATCCCAAATTTACAGATCAAATACATCTCTTAAAGGTTAGAAACAAAACCGTGGGGTAAATGTTTAATCCTGGGTTAGCCCTAACCGGCGTTTGAACAACTTGGCTCAGATGGTCAGCATCTTACATTGCAACGTGCAAGTGTTGCATATAATTAAGGCTATTTTTCTGTGCTGCTCCATTCGTCGTTGCCGTTCTTGTACTATGAAAGATATCCTTATATGGGTACCTAACACTTGCAAGACGCTTTAGTTCTGTTGGCCAAAAATTTATGACGTAGCTAAACAAAAGCTAAGCTAAATCCTATACGAGCCAGTGGCCCATGGAGCTGGCGCTTATATCCGCTTTCTGTAGTGTTAAGCGGATGAGAGTCTCTGACTACCCCTGGACGGGACACTAATCCATCGCAGGCTAGCTCCCAGCATATGCTGGTACTCGTTTACCTACCCTGGAAGGATGGAAAGCTGAGTTGGCTTAGATGGAAACGAAGGTCACACAAATATTCGAATCTCGGCAAACTGCTGGGATCGAACTCGGGACCTTGTGGTTGGAAAGCAGAGATCTTACCAACTGCGCCAACCACTTCCGCCCCGGCAATTTATGACGTCGTGGTTGATAATCTTTTCATTACCATACAGCATTAGTAAATAAATACAGATAGGAAAGACTTTAGAGACGTTAAGCGCCAATTGTTTTTGTTTTCACTAAATACGCCTGAAACTACACGGTTAGCAGATGTCGCATACCTAAATATCTACTGCGGTCGTGGTGATTGTTACAAAGGCCTATTAGTCGTTTTTTGCCTTGGTGTTTGTCTGTCAGAACTAGGAAATGGCTTCAGGCACTGAACAAATCGACCGTAAGGTCTTCTAATTACATATACAGGGCTATAAATATATTTTCATTTGAAAGGACATACATCCTACCAAAACAACATCTTGGTCGGACAAAGTAAACGTTGACCTTTTAAAATAACGTTAAATTACTTTACTGAGCTATCACTTGCGCGAAACACAAATTTACTATCAACAGATTTACTAATTCAAAGTGACCTTAAACAAAACCTTTATGGCATTATGGCGCGATTTATCAAGTACAAAACTTATTTTCATTGTTGCTGTAAACTAATTTCATTTACGATCAAAAAATTGTCCGGACATTTCGTCGGACATTAACGAAGTTTTGGCTGTCAATGTCCCACGACTGCCACTTATTTTCAGCTTTGCTTATAGAAGAAATGTTCGTGTTGACACTACAGTAGCTTATTTTTCTCAGAATAAAAATCTTAAATTATTTGCAATTAGATAAGTTTTCTTAGAAATGACGTCTCTGTGGATGCTGTCGTTCAGTAGCACGTTAAAATTTTAGATTTAATGATACCGTGGGCCAAGGTAAAGTGGGACGATTTTACAATTATTTCTTTATGAATAGCAGTTTTAGGCTTCAATTGAATTATAATCGAAATCAGTTCTATTTTAATTTTAATGGCAAATACAGTTTTGAAAATTCTATAGTATTTTATAAATTTTAAAAACTTGAATGAACAACAAGAATAGAACACAACAGGACGCGTAGATGCACATAAACAAGATTTTGTTAATATAGCTATGAATGAGATCCAAGAATTTAGAAGTGCTTTTTTCCAAAGATGCCACGGTTGCTTTGTTTGCGTGGTTTATGGTCGCTGTAAATTTGAGGCAGTTCATAGCCTGTATTAACCAACAAGCGCCATCACTCAACAAGGACAGCGGCTACAAACTTCCTCCAGTTTACTTTGACCTTTTCTTATGCGTCTCGATCAAGCGTGACAAACAAGCGCCATCACTCAACAGGGACAGCGGCTACAAACATCCTCTCGTTTATCTTGACCTTTTATTATGCTCGCTTTCCAGCGTGACACCACTAGAGCCATTACTCAACCGGGACAGCTGCTACAATCTTCCTCCAGTTTACCGTGATCTTTTATTACGCGCCTCCATCAAGCGTGACGTGACATCTTTTGACAAAGGCTCTGTTTGAATCGAAAGCTTATGACTTTCAAAAATTTTGGATCGCGAACAAATATTCATTACTAATATTTTATAACGAAATCAGATACTTTTTTGTGTTGATCATAAGGTTTTTGAGTTCGTCTTCCCTGTTAATTCGATTCTTGATTCCTAATGCAGATTTTACACATTATTGGGATAGCCTTGCTTGAGGAGAAACGTCATCGTGAAAGAGGGAGCTCCCAGGACTTCAATTTCACCGGGCCAGCTTCAGAGCAAAGTGGTAAGAAATAATTTTAGGTAATAAGTTAACTCTTTAGGATATTTAACCCCCTCAGTCCTAATTAGTCTGTTTAATTCTACCAGTGTGAGCCCATATTTTGCATTGAGGAAGTTTGAATTCTTCAGAAATGTGTTCTGTTTGATTAATTATCATTTTCTCGTTACCGAATGTCTCATTTTTATGTGTTATGTAAGGAGAAGTTAAGAACTGACTGGGACTGAAATGGTGAAGGTTGCCGAATACATTCGGGAGTATTTTCTGTCGCAATAATACAGTCCGTTTGCCTTAAACCAAGCATGCTTAAATTAAATTAAAGCCTATAGAGCTGGCTGCGGACATATACCAAAATGTTCAAAATGAAATGAGTTTTTAAGTATATATCTTCTCTAGAAATGTTTCTATAACTCACTATTCAAAAGGAAAAATCCAAGCAATTAATTCAAGCTTATTCATTTAGCTAATTGACAAGATTCCAGGCTAAAGATGCAAAAAAAAAAACGCTTTTGAGCTTTGAGTTCAATGCTGTAGAATGTGCCGTATTGGTTCTCGAAAAAAGAAAAGGGATAATTGTAGTATCGGAACCTACTTATTTATGTTTGCAGTTCATCGCATATGTTAACAGTATTAACGGGTCTGATAAGGGTTAGTTTGTATGATTAAACAATAGTATGCCCTATTATGGAAGTTTTACCAAACTTAATTTTAGACAGGTATTTCTTTTCGTGTATTAAAGATTTTAATTATGTAAACTTTAGAAATTCCTAATAATTGCCTCTGCCAATCGGCACTTGACTACTTCCATAACACCGAATTATTCAGAGAAATGAAGCCCTTCCTTTTAAAGCCTGTCGCCATTAAAGTTTTTCGAAAATTAATAGGTTTTCAAAAAGCGCTAAAACACTCACAATTCGTCCTATTCATTTGATAAGTGTCAGTTTTCTGATTTTTCTATCTGAACATCGCCCTCAAAAAGAAAAAAAAATCAAAAATATTGGTTTCACAACTGTCATTAGCATTCCAGTTGTTTTTTCCTCAATAAGCTCCTTGTTGTTTTGTAGGAAGAAAAAGCTTGTTGAATACTCTTGAGAGCTTGTTAGACAACCAACATGTCAAGGAACATGCCAGCCAGCTGGAATGGATTGTAAAGGTTACACGTAATGCTAAAACTGATAGTTTTACCCGTAGAATACTAAAAAGAACAAGACTACCAATATTTTAAAAAGTATTGAAAATGAAGTAAGCACATTCTAGGCCCTGGGAAGTCCTTGAAGTTCAATTATGGTACTTGATATTTCTGGAATTGGCAACTAAAAATCCTTAATTTCCATTAGCTGTGATCCCGGTGTTGTGGTCTGTTTTTTCCACTAAGGGCACTTCTTATCGGGTGCCAAGTTGCGCCTTAACACAGGGCTCGACTTTAGAAAAAAAATCTTGGGGCCAGCTGGCTTCTAAATTTTCAAATTTGGTTGCTAGCACCTAATTATAACCTGAAATCGTGGAGTCCAGACTGGCGACCATGAGTGAGAAATTAGTCGCCAGCCGACCAAATGAAGTCGCATTGGCGACCCCACAGGTCGCAACGTCGAGCCCTGTAACATGCTAGCCGCTCCAGTGGGCTTCCTTAGATTCTCAGCTGCCTGACCTCAACTGTATATACTTCTGAAAGGCCCTTAGGGGAGAACGTGTTTGTCTGTTACTATCACTGCGAGAGATTCGTGCATGTGATGGTGGTGGAAGGGATATTATCATTGGAAGAAAAAGACTTGAGACCTGTCGATAATGTGTATAAAAATATTATTAGTAGCCAATAAAGCCACTGAATTGGGATTTCCCAAAACTGTGTGCGTTAGAAGGGGTGTTTTCGACTTTCTCCAAAGTACTCAGAGACATAGTAGTAGTGAAGGCACTGAAGCGAGCACTAAAAGCACATCCCACAATCAGTACGCTCTCCTTATTAGTTACTTTGTGATCCTGCTGTGGTAAGAATGTTAAGATGTGATAAATATATTAATGTGGCTATATAGTGATGTGGACGGAAATGGTTGGCGCAGTTGGTAAGATCTCTGCTCTGCAGCCTCCAGCTCCCCAGTGGCATTAGTGTGGAGGTATATGTCAAGAAAAGGATGGAAACCATTGAGACGAAAAAAGCTCCTATGTCTGAGCAACAACCAACGGAAAGCTGGAAAATATCGTAAATTTACAGCAGATGAATGGAAAATATTTTCGCTTTAACGTTGAGTGCCGTAAATACCTTATTCATCTTACGAATCAAGAAAGAAATCGTATGGAGTTCACAGGAAAGTTTAGTTCCGCTATCGTACCAAGTTAAAGGAAGCTCCAAATGTATGGTTTGTTTATGGCATGACAGGCTGCGGCCTTACTTCCCTACATTTCATCCTGCAAAGACAAACTGTAACGGCAGAGTAACAAGAGAAACCTCCCGAATTAAATCCAAAAAGATGAGTGGCCAGCAAATTCACCTGATCTTAACCACATTGAAAGCCTGTGGGCCATCATTGACGAAGCAGCGTACAAAGATCCGATCCCAAAGACGATGGGAGGACTAAAATCACGGTTACGGCAAGCCTGGCAAAGCATACCACAAGCAAGCTTAAATGAGCTTACTCGTTCCATGCCGCAACTGCTCAAAAACGTTATACAGAACAGGGGGAGAAGGGTCACTCCGGATGTTTGCTGTTTTAACAATGGTCAAATGAAACAATAAACAAAAAACTGGAAAACTTTCATTAACATCGAATTCCTAAAGCTATAATTTATTTGTATGAAAAAGGTGTCCACACGAACGTTTGAAACACCCTGTATGTGGTAGATTATAGCCTTGAAGCATGTATTAGTGCCTTCAAGATAGCAACTAGTATGTTTGTGCTATATTCACCTACATTCCACGAGCTTAAATAATAATTTCACTCAAAGCTTTAAGACCATTAATAATTTGTAAACGAGTAGATTTGAACCATCCCACTTTATTTTTTAATAAAATGGGGGTTTTAACTGATTTAAATTAGAATCGTAAAAGAAATACAGAAAAAGACGTATGAAGACATGTTAACCCTTTCAGTCCCAGTTGAATTTCTAAATTCTCCCAACCTGAGCCCATACTTTTCGTTGAACAAGTTTGAGAGAATTTCACTATTAATCTTCTGTAGTTTGCTCTATTTGATCAATTCTCATTTTCTCATAACCAAATGTCTAACTTTGTATTTGTTATGTAAGGAGAAATTGAGTGCTGATAACTGATTGGGAGTGAAAGGGTTAAAATCCACTGATTACTGTGACCTTTTTTGGATTACCTATTTTTGTCAAAAAAGTTTCCCTTTTGTCACAGTATTTCAAACTGAACAGCAATCGGGAATAATCCCACTTTGTATTGTCATGTTGAATATTTGTTTAACCCTTTGAATAATGAGCTTCTGGTTTTTCTTTTTGCAATACATAAATTTCTAATGTAGCCTGTACTGTTATGGTTTAACATGCAGTATTCCTAGCTTTCGCTGTTCTAGGTCATCATCAGCGAATGAGCTTGGAAAATATTACATTAGAATATAAAATATACGGTGCGGTGGGGCGTAGCGAAGAAATTGTGGAAAATTGCATGTCATGCGCAAAGATAGGTAAGAGAGGTTGGCTATTTTAGGGAAGGTACCTGGGAAGACCTACAGGAAAAGGTACCTGGGAAGACCAAAAAGAAAGTTCATGGATTATATTTGCGAATCTCTTTGGATGTCGCATATTGAGGCAGTTCATAGACCACAGGACAGGCCGGAGTGGCTCATTTGTCGCCAACGTCCATTGTGACGGCACACTATTAATATAAGAGCAATGGCAGTAAGAATTAGAACAAAGGTGTTCTAGTTCTTTGTATTCATCGCGCGAGTTTAATGGAAGATATAAAGGATATAATATGTATGGCCTCCAGTAGACGTAAGCTTTCTTTCAATCATAGCATTACAGGCTTCATTAGATATTTATTTATCACTCACTGAAGCTGCTAAAGAATAATTTCAAAAGTTTTTATCTTCCTTTTGCGTTTGAAGACGTTTCATGAAGAGATAGCATTGAAAGAAAACAAAGACCTTGTTGATGCTGGAACAAATCGTCCAAAGAGGAAGGAAGATAATTCCGAACTGGAAAATGAGAAAGCGAGGAAAGCACGCATGGCTCAAAAACGACGGGACAAAATCATGGCACAGATGTCGGCCATGCAGAAAGCTTTCATCTCTGGACATGCTGACTTGTTAAAGAAAATGGAAACTGAAACGTACGTTATCTTTTTTTTACTAAGGCGTTAAGGTCAGTCCTCGATACGAACAAGCAACGAGGACGCCGACAGAAAAAAAACAGAAAATACAATAACTGCACGTTGGAATGCAGCGATCGGAGCACGTGCACATTTACGTGGACGTTACAGCATAAACTTTCTCATTACAGTGCTCGAAGTTTACAAAAAATCCAGGTTGTCCCTATTTTAAAAATCGGGCAACCAAAGCCGTAAATTTGGTTGCCCTGATCAGGGGTGTGGAAATATGTATTTTGGACACTTGTCCCGGGCAAGTAAATATGAAAAATCTACTTGCCCGGACCCCAAATCAACTTGTTTTGATATTGTTTGAGTTCCACTTCATTAACTCCATCTGTTAAGTTTGAACATTGATAACATTTCTCAGTAATTACGCCGATATTAATTTTTCTGCTTTCCGGAATTCAAGGCGAATTTCGCTCATTAAAGAACAATACTTTCGCAAAACATTTCACTTTAAATTCGCTACGGTGTAAATACGACGAAAATGACAAAAATATGGAAAATCTCGCCGTAATACGGCGTTATTACGAACAAGACTTTACAGCACTACTGTATTGCAAGTTTAGACCCATGAGAAAAACTACTTGTCCGTGGACAACTAAACAAATTTCACTTGTCCGGGTCCCCGACGTAAAGAGTCGGGCAAGTCGGGCATACCATTTCCACACCCCTGTCTGATGAATCATTGGTTGCCCGGTAAAAAAAATCACACATTTAACTGCACTACTCAAAAAAACATCCATATTTGTCTTCTTAGTGCATTTAATTACATGTTAACTTTGCCTTTACTTTGTACAGCACAAAAACAGCGTGCTTGAACTAAACTGACACTTTACTTTCTCTGTATTTGTTTATGTTCATTGAAAAATATTTAATCCTTTTTCTATTCACAAAGCGTAAAGCGAAGAAATAAAACCCCTAATGTTTAAACAATGAAGTAAAGAGTAAACCAGAAAGGTAATTTTTTAGAACCGTTGTCGTTCACGTTCCCGTTTTCGTCGCTTAAGGTCCCTACAACCATAAGCATAACTAGTCTTAATGTAATGATGACAACCGCGACATACTAGTAACCAGAAAAGGAATTAAGAGAAAAGAATCAAATATAAGCCCTTAGCAGGATTCGAACCCCACATCTTTGGTTTACTGCCCTTCGGGGAGGTAGTGAGTAATAATAAAGTAATAAAGTAAGTACTAGTCCGACGTGTTAACCACTACACCACAAGGACCAACCACGCTGGCAACGCAGCCGGACAATGTTATGTACATGGTAACTGTAGGGGTTCCCAGGGCGATATTTTTCACTTTTAGTAAGTTGAACACCGTAATTTTTGGTACGCATATATAGTATTATATGTTGACAAATGTAATGGGAATGCGTTCGGTGTGTAAATATATATAGAAAGAATTAAGAGAAAAATATCAAATGTTATACTATTAACCTTATTGTACCATGCTCTAACACGTCGGACTAGTAAACCAAAGATGTGGGGTTCGAATCCCTCCAAGGGCTTATATATGGTATTTTTCTCTCAA
>JAOBRB020277801.1:0-11330 GCA_027575285.2 Zoanthus pulchellus | reverse complement strand
ACAATTTTTGTTTCATATTTTTTTCTTTTTCTATGTGCATTTATACACCTTGCCTTAAAACAGGCAAACAACTTTAAAAAGCATTGACTACTCATCACAGCTTGATATATTTCGACGCATTATAAATATGACCTTGAACTTCCTGTTGTCCTCCAAATCAAAAGCGTATCAAACTATTGAGATTATAAGCTTCTGAGATTGTCGAGAAATTGAATTTCAGGACAAACCTAGAACATGATATTGGCATCATTTTAATGTGCCAAATTTTGTTAAATAATTATTTAAAACTTTAATAAACTTTTGTTTTATTTTATCAGCAGGACAGATTGAAACAAAACAAGTATTATTAACTATTAATATACTCATTAAAATGGAAATAAAATGAAATCGAAAAAGAGTTAATGAAAAATTAGAATGAATAGACACCATTTATACATTTTCACTTTTTCAGGAAGAAATGGTTATACTGTCCAAAAAGGGTTTCATCAACTAGCTTAAAAGAATAACCACAGATATTCTCACTCTTCCAGACAAACAAAAGAAAACTAAATCAATAAATGACTCGGTATAGCTGGGCGCTGTATCAACTGGTTTCAAAGTTACATTGAAATTAAATACACCAGTTATTTCAACTATATCAGATAATTGCAAACCTGTGGAGCACATGCAAGCACACGGCTTACCAAAAAATAAAATATAATCTCGGGTAGAAGCAACATTATAATTGCATAGCCAGTTTTAGCTATGTCTTTCTTTGCTATTTCATTTTGTAAAAAACCTGTATTTATCCAGTAAGCTGAAGTCCTTAAAGTGTCTATGAAGTAGAAAATGTCTTTGTATTTCTAAAGAGACCAGTTCAAAATTATAAAGCTCAGAAAGTTTCAAAGACTTAGAATAAAATGCCTTTGAGATACAGCCGCCTAAATTTTGTTACAAGAAAATTACTCAATCTTTTTTTAGAAACCATTTTATCAGGTTGAAACTATTTTTTTGCTAGAAAAAGTAAGTTTTCTAAGTAGTTTCTCTCATATTCTCTCTTCTGAAGCAAACAAAATGACGCGTGACATTTGCTAATTTTTGTATCTTAATGGCTAGCCAGAGAACTTGAATCTTTCCTTCCAGACGCGTAGCATCTCTGCAATTTATGCAGAAAATTGCGATCTTCCTGTTTGTTTTTCTTATCAGGATCGTTTCAGAAAACCAAAAACATTTTTCACTTCATAGACTCTTTAAAGAGGACGCAGATGAAGCCAAGAAGATGGGGACAGTGAACGCATTCGTTTGTAGGTAGTGGTGATTGTGATAAATGAAATCTTGTTTAAAAACAATTTCCTTTTCATGTATATTTGAGTTCCTTTTGGAAAAAAAAACCTTAAATGAAAAAACTAAACGGTTGAGCATCACAATCTTAGTCAACTCATTCTCAAACTTGAATTAGTTTTGCTGAAGATTTTTCATACTTGCATTACTTTTGTATATAGTAGTTCAAAAGGACAGCAATGTCTTATAAAACTCTTTGTCTTGTTGGATGGACAATTTTTATCTAAACTGACAGAAAAAGTCAAAACTCTGGCCTATAGGTCTGGAGACAAGAATTAAGAACAAAAACTAATTGACACTTCAATCCACAAAGAATTTCAATTTCTTGTTGACCTTGGAAGCTAAAGAACAAAGACAACGCCTTTAGTTTTTCTTAAAAAGGAAGAACTGTGATACATTGCTTTACTCTTGATGCATCTGTGGTGGTTGCACTTGATGGTGGTCAATAACGTGATTGAGATTTTAGTTTATAAATACATGCACGCGATAAACCGAGGATATAGTTTTTGTAAATAAGAACTATAGTAAGCTTTTCTCAGGCTCAATTTTTTTAACACTTGGCTTTTGAGGCTTAAAATGTTTTGTTTTGTTCATACATGCCATGGCATATACGCCAAATTACATAATTTTAACAGATTTAGTGATCAAGAACAAATTTCGAAGGAGATATAAGAATATATTTATATTGCACATCACAGTATTTGTTGCAGTTCAGTTTATTAGTATTAAATTTTTTTACAGTTTATTAGTATTAAAATAAGTAAGTGCAATTTTTCCGGCGTTACATCATTGTTATAAAAGCTTTTTTTATTTTAAGATTTTCATTTCAGCCAGCCACAGATTATTCTTAATTTGATTCCAGTTTTCAAGCGATTTGAGCTTCACTGCTGTAATTACATTTATAGTTCTTATTACAAAATGTAGCGATAACAGCAATTGTTTTAGTTAAATAGTTTATATAGTAAAAGTGTAAACGGTATAAGATCGACTGTCCAGCATCCTTTGAGCTGGGTCGCCTTTAATTGCCCTCTGTTGAAGAATGCATGTTTTTTGTAAGTTATAATAATTAGTTATTTGAATTATACACATCTAAAATCTGATTTGAACAATCGAAAGACAATGAGAATGTTGAATAATATTTACTTATATTAAGTTTGGATCACAGAACTTTGTTTTCGGATTTTGCGGAGTTAAAACCAAAACATAAATAAAAAGCAAAGATGCCGGGAAGCTGGACCTGACTGTTTAACACAAACTTACCGAATGTAGTCTTCTTTGCACAACAATAACCGTTCTCTGTAATAAAATGTTGAGCTTAACTCTGCCAGTTGCCTATCACAAGAAGAGCATTTGAGACAATCTTCGTGCCAAAACCTGTCCAGAGCCTTTAGCACATACTTGGTATTGATTTTGCTCTCACAGTGTGCACAAAATCGTCGGATAGCTTTCACTTTTATTCCATTTGGCACAGATTTAGATTTCTTGGCCGCAGGTGGACTACCGCACAATTTTTCTACTGCTGGGCGTTCTTCTTTCACCTTGCAATTGCTATCTATGGATATAGGTTCAAAAGGAAATCCTGTTTCTATTATTATGATCTTATATAAAACGTTTCGTATTTAAGTAACCTTTTATCGGAAATGATATTTTTTTACCAGTTTGAATCAATAATTTTGATATGATTAAATCTACAGCCTCGCTCACGTGCTGAAACTAGAACGAGCAGTGTGCTCGATCTAGTCAATAAACCGCTGAATTTGATTCAATGCGTAAAGCAAAAATTGAATGTTTTATCAGGCCGTATATAAGAACTGAATGAAGAGATGGCGTCAAAATCCCTTTCATTGCATGAACAGATTTAAGAAGGCTTTTTCTCCTGCGATGAATAAAATTATAAATTAAATATGGAACTGCTCATATAAGGCGCTGATTCAGAACAAGTGTTTTTTTAAACAAGCACGTTATTGGTAACTCAGACATAGTTTAATTAATCCACAGTACTTTATATATATACCGACGTGAGCAAACTCATGCTTAGTCAAGTAATTGAGGACGGGACTCGCCATGGATTCCAGCTAATCACATTCTGAGTGTTTTAGATTATATACTTTTTTTAGGACATTAGATTTGCCGTCTGATATGAATGCTACGCAAATCGAGATTACATGCTTTCAGTTTTATAAGATCAAACTAGTAGATGTTTTGCGAGGTTCGCATCATTCTTAAATTTATGGCTGTTTTAACCTCAATTTCTTCTTAATTTGCTTTTATTTCTGTGAGTACAAAATAATGAAAAACATCGAAATTAAAAGACAAAGAAAAAATCGGTGATAATCGTCTGAGGAACATTCAGTATTACATGACTGATTCGTGTCGGCACTCGGGACAATGGTGCCGGCATATAATGATAAATGGCAAATGGTGCTTCTGTGTTTTTACTGCTCACATTGCAAACGTAAATTACAAGATTCAGTAAAGTTTCAACCATAGAAACATTTTCACTTTTTTTCGCCTCAGCCTGAGCTTGTTTTTAATTAGTTTCGGACAAATGACAATATGAGCCTCATTGTTCTTGTAAAAAAAGGCGCGTTTAGCTTAGTTCTTTTTAATGGAAATGGGAAAAACCTAAAAATTGGTTGGCTGTGCCCTGATCTGGTATGTTTAACTAGAAATTATTAACTATATACTTTGCACCATTGTAATGAAATTGAAGTGTTGATGTACTTGCAAATTGCCAGCTTATCTAGATTCGATAACACCTTGACGTCATTTCAGCTATTCTTGACTAAAGTACACATATGGGGCGCACGATTTCCAGCCGGGTATACATGTTTCTATGTCTAATAATGAATGCCTATCTGATTGCAAAACATCATTGACGAAAGAAAATGCTTAGATTTTTTAAGGTTTGCAGACTTTTGGCTTTATATTTATTTGTGCACTCGAAAAGTGAAGTATGACTAAATTTGTACAGAGATAATCAAAGCTCTCAGGCAAGATGTGTCACATGAAAGACTGAGAATAAATGATAGTGAATATAAAGATTTTTATGAACTATACAGCAATAAAATGTTAGTCCACGTCTTTAGAAAAATAAAAAGAAATTTAAGAAATATTCAAAACATGTATGGTGAATTATTGAGTATTTTTTCGCGAACAAGATGCTATCTATAAGAGCTGCCCTGTTCAAACAGATCACCTATTACTTGCATTCTAACAATTCCAAATGTCATGATACTTGCAGTACAGATAGAAATCAGGCAGATAGTTAAAAAAAACATTACTTTTTATGAAATCTTTGCCATAAAAGGTTTCAATTATACTTGAAAAAGTTAGCCTGGTGGTAAAACTGTTGCAGTATTGAAATTAGTTTTAAAGGACAACTCGCTGAATCTTGGAGACGCATTCAATTACTCTCTGCAGCTATATATATATAACAGCTGCGGTTTTTGACTAGCACGGTATACACGCACTGAATCACTACTGTTATCATGCTTAAAGTATCTAAGCTTCTATATTTATTTCAAATAAAGCCAAAATATAGTACTGTACGTAAGTCTATAATGTCATTTATCAGAAAGGTGCCACGATATATACAGCCTGACTTTGTTTGGAATACTTAAAATGAAATCTTGTTTAAAAACCTAATTATTTTTTCTAAGTTTGGTTTATGCAATTTCCTAAACATACTTGTGTTCTTTTTGCAAAGAAAACCGTGAACGAAAAAAACCAAAAGGTTGGGCATTACATGTACTATTAGCCAACGCATTCTCAAATTGGAATTCAGTTAGATTTTTCATACTTATATTACTTTTGTATGAAGGTTCAAAAGGACAGCAATATATCACATAAAACTCTTTGTCTTGTTGTATGGACAATCTTTTATCTAAACAGACAGAAAAAGGCTTTGAGACAAAAATTAAGAACAAAAACTCATTGACACTTTATTCCACAAAGAATTTCAATCTTCTTGTTGACCTTGGCAGCTAAAGTACAAAGACAACGCCTTTCGTTTTTCTCAAAAAAAAGGACTGTGATACATTGCTTTACTTAATTAGAAATAAAGTAAAACCCTTTACCTGCAATATAATAAATAAACGGCGGTTCTAACAATTCTGTGTGAGAATAACTTAAACACTGGTCTTGCAAGCAATTATTGTGGCACTATATTCTAACTATCATAAAGTAGTTCAGAAAGATAAATAAAAGTGTTTTTCTTTGAGCAGACATTTTTTGAAAGTGTTGTCTTAGAATTTAAAGTTACATAACAATATTAACATAGCTAAAGGAGATCATAGCTAAAAATGAATAAATCTTCTACCTGAAATTGCTATCATGTTGTCTTGGGAGCGTTTTGCTTTGAGCTCTACTGCACTAAGTCTGGCTACAGTGCTAATGTTAACTGCATTAAAATCTGTGGAATGCGAAATGCCTTTAATTTCTGTATCAGCCATTGCCAAGATCGTTCTGTCGAAATCTTCATTAACGTCAAGCCTAAATATCAAATTTCTGCTGTATTTCAAGACTTTTTATGCCATTAGCGTCTAGCTGTTTTGCGGGATACTCACTGAATGAATTCTTTATAATTTTTTATACTCAAAAATAGCAAAAAGGTAAAGACGATATTTTCTTAGCTATTAATATATGACAGGAAACCTGAAGAGCGACTTATCTTATTCTCATAAGTTGCTCTAAAAATATTTAAGTTCGCAGCAGTGTTCTTTCAGTATATTGCAATCAAAATAGGCAGCTCGGCTTTTATGACAAGTAAGTGACAATTCTTATCACATTCAGGAAGTTACAACTGCCCAAAAAATTTGGGGATGCACTCTGTTTTAGATTTGGATTGCTTCCGGTTTCCAGCCAAATTGAAGAATGAAGTGGTGCAAGATTTTACAGATGCGCATGGTTACTTTTAGAATAGCTAGTGTCGTAGTGAGCAATCAAATATAAAAAAGCATTGTAAAACACTTAAAATGGTTTAACGGAGTGCGAGAACGTGAGAAAAAGATAGAAATCGACTCATCAAAAGAAGGTTGAATATCTACATAGGGGGGATTGCAATTTTTATTTTAAAAAAATGAATTAAAAATTTTAATTGATTCGCAATACGCCATATATATATATGGTGTAATTTGAAAATGAAATGATTTCAAAAGTTAATCGAATCCTTGTTTTAAAGTTTCTTTTAGTTTAAACAAGCACGTCTTTAAAGGGTTTCGTTTGTAGGTAATTGTCTAAGGGTTATCGCCATGGTCTGTTGGGATCAACGAAAATCTGCCGATTTGTTCAATGACATCTAACTCTAAACAAAACACGATAAAATAGAAACCTATTAGAAGTTTACCGCGTCTTGTAACAAACTTTACTCTTCCCAAATCTTTCAAAAAGCATAACAAAGAACTAAGGGCGCTGTTTAACTCAAATCATCTTAGTACATGTGACATAAAATAACAAACTATGCTCTGGAGCGATGATGTCTTAGCGAAGATGAAATAAAATTGCTTGTGTCGTGACCTATGACTTGCAGTTCGATAAACCTTCGTGTAGACATATAATGATACAGTCCATTTCCGCCATTTTATCGATTCAGTTCCTGAGTATTCTTTATTTAGTTTTGTAAACATAGAAAAGGAAAAGATAAATGCTATTATAAATGATTAATCGGCTTTGCTTATTTTCTGGCGGTTGTTTTCAATTTCTTCAGAATTACATTAGTCTAGCATTTTAACAGAATTGCGGTTTAGGTGCTAATTTTCAAGAAATATCTCTTCTTTGCTTTTCATGATCAATGAATATGAAATAAACTGTTTAACTGAGGGCGAATTGCTTTCTCAACTGATAACGATACTTGTTTCCATTGACTCAAAATCTGTTTTTCGTGTTGAATTGGCAAGAAACAAGCGATCAAAAACAGCTGCTTAATTGAAAGTTAATTACAAGTCGTTCAAAGCCCGGCAGCAGATGAAAAGTTTTAAAATGTTTTAATACGACAGATTAAAGGTGTAGATGGAAAATGAACAGTAACGGACAAAAGCTTTTCGATTTTATACTTTATGGGACAGAAATTATTTTAAATTTGCCCATAAGCCGGACTTTTTAGCGCCAGAGGTCTTCATCAACAGCTATTTAGGCAAATCGTAATGTACTTGTGAACAGATTCAAGTTGTATGCTCCTGTTTACCACATTTCCATTTATCAACCGTAATTGATAGCTGCGTATTTTATTTGTTAATTAGCAGTTTAGAATTTGATTGATTAGGAATTGACCACAAACGGAATGTGGCAAGCGATTTGAGGCTTTGATATAAGCAACTAAAATAACAATTTAATTGAATCGCTTAAGGATCAAGATATGTAAACAAATTTTCTGCAAAACGCACTTAACGACTTATAAATCTCTAGCTCTTTCCATTAACCCTAAAACAGCCAAGTAAGCAAATAAATGAGATATAATCATTGTTTTAGGACGAATTTTACCTTGTTCACTTGAACCGTTGTATTGCTCTTTGTTTGTGCTTAGTCTATCCTCTTATATATTAATTGAGTTTATTATCTTAAGTAACCGAGCTTCATAGCCATTAAATCAACAAAAACTGGACGCCTGGCTTCAATTGAGGGTTTTCTATGGAATGATTTATCTGGTTTACAATTATGGCCCAGTTCTGTTCTATTCGACGCATTTAACACTTGATTTGTTTGCAAGTATATATTGCATGATCTGGATTACAAACGTTTTCGATAGCTCTAACCGAACGATTTTTTCTGCGAACATTTTTTAACAACCCCTATTTAAGGAGACTGTTGTTCAAAAAATGCGGCAGAGGTTAACACGAGATAAAATTAGGCGCGACAGAAATGTATTGCCTCCTGATAGCTACACTTTTAGTACAGAAACGTGTATGGTTCATATCAGCACGCGGAGGTTGGTATCCGACACGAAAAAAAAACCCGTTATATTACTATTGACCATATGCAATCTTTGTTGTCTGTCTCTATGTCTTTGCATTGTGAGTACCGGAGCCTGTTCATGCTGTGAATTTATAATTCTTGTGAAATACTGACAACCACGCATGCATTCGAAATGAAAATTTAAAGTTGAGCTTATTGCTTCTTGTTTAAAATTAAAAAAGGTAGTGGTTTTAAAATTAACACGGCTGCCTCACTTTCTTTTTTATTCTCTAAAACTATCAATCACTGAAATTCCATCAGTTTTTTTTGAGACTTTGTTAAGGTAGCTAAACATTTCTACCATCTTGTTATTTCGTCTTGTTCTGAATTGATTGAGAGTGGCAATATGTAAGTTGTAACTTCAGACAAAAATGTGTTCCTCAACTACATGGATCGCGACACGTCTTCAATTGGTTTAATAAATAAATGTGCTAGTCATAACCATGAATTTGACGCTCAAATGTTAGCGAGCGTTCAGTTATAGATATTACGTGTTAATCTAAAAACATTTATAAAAAACTTGGAAAAATTTTGGGAATCCTTGAAAACTCGACGTTAATCTCAGTTATTTCTTTTTTGTTCTATTTCTCTTTCTTTTCACAATGTTTCAAAATTTCTTTTTTCATCTCTTTTCTTTTTCCTTTCTCTCTTGTTTACGAACAAGGTTGAAACATGGTTGGATATTGGCCTCAAGGACTTCGAACTGGCCATGAAAGACTACTCTATACATCGTAGGGACAGGCAGATCGAAGGGGTGGCGGTGTCCTCTTAGCAATCCATGGAGATTTAATTAGTATAAAGAGATCAGAATTAGAAATTGATGGTGTCGTACTTGTAATGGTTGAGATCTGTCAGCAATCTAAGGACAGTGTGTTGTTTGGAGTATGTTATAGACCCCCAAATGCTCAATTAGAATATTATTTCATCCTTCGTCAATGCCTGAAAAGAACTGATGCCACAATATTTTCTACTTGCTATTTAGTTGGGGACTTTAATTTTCCATGCCATGACTGGCATACTATATCTCCAATCTTAACTGATGCCCTTACTTTAGACTTTTGTTCCCTGCTTAACAATCACTTTTTAGTGCAGTGTAATCATACTCCAACAAGAATTTCAAATGGTACTGTGAATATACGTATACTGGACTTGATCTTGACCAGACACAAACTCCTCAATACATTGATAACATTGACTTTCTGCTTGAGCATTTTGACTCTAATCATCTACCTGTTTCATTTTATATCAAAATGAAATCAGGGCGTTTTCATAAGTCAGCATCTAGGCAGGTTTACATTCTACAAGAAAGCTAATTTTACTGAACTGAATGAACTGTTAAGGTTCATTCCATGGAATTGTGCATTTCTTGAGGACGATGCGGATTTTTGTGAGGATAGAGTTAAAGATCTCTTACTAGCTGCTGCAGACATGTGCATCCCTTAATTCATAGCAAAAAGGTCAAATCCTCCATGGACTAATAAGGAAATTTTACGTTTGATTAAAAAGAAGAAAAAGCTGTGGCATCAATTGAAAGCTCATCTCTTTGTCTAAAGTTTAAGGACTTAAGAAGTAAACTAAAAGGTTAATAAGATTAGAGTATCATAAATACTTATGGACCTATCAGATGTTCTTAAGGAAAATCCAAAAAGATTCTGGTCGTATAACATAAAGTCTAAATCTAAAAGACTTCCTGACATCAGTACTTATAATTGAATTATTGCAACTAAACCACAGGAACAAGACAATCCGTATAACATTTATTTTCATTCGGTCTTCTTTAAAGAAAGAGTAAGTGTGCCTTCTATTTTAGAGCATATAACACCCAAAATGATCAATGTGATAGTCAATATATAGACTCTGTGATATGTAACACATATGAAGTTCAAAAGATATTATAAAAGCTTGATGTTGAAGGAGTTTGCACATACGTCTGCAGTTCCTCTAAGCATGCTTTATAATTTATCCTTCCATAAGAGTCGAGTTCCAAAATTATGGAAACATGCCAATGTTACTCCCATTCATATATGGACAATGATTGAGAGCCTGTTGAACACTATACAGGAATATCACTATTAACCATCACAGGAAAGTGTCAAGAAACATTAGTATATAATGCAATTTATGGACAAGTTATTGACTTTATTCACAGTTCTCATCATGGATTACTAAGGGGTAGGTCCTGCACAACACATTCTTCTGACTGAGTTATACAAGTACAGTGTTCAAGGCAGTGTTTTGGAATGGTGTAGAGATTATATTACTGATCGTCAGCAGAGAGTTGTTTTTAAAGGAGAAGTATCTGATTGGCTAACAATTACCTCTGGTGTGCCTAAAGGCTCGCTATTGGGAATTTTATTTTTTATTATTTATATCAATGATCTGCCAAGGGACATCAGTAAAAATAGTTCAACTGCTTTATACGCGGATGACAGGAAATTATATAGAATCATTAATTCTCCAGAGGATACGTCATCTTTTCAGAGTGACTAGGATAAGGTTTTTGAATGGTATAAATGAAAGTTAATACTAAAAAAAGCAAAATAATGAGAATCACTAGGAAAAAGAATTCTCTGGTAAGGAATTACTGTATAAATGATCAAAATTTGGAAACTGTAGATATATTTAAGGACCTAGGTCTGTTTACAAGCGCTAATCTATCATGGAACCCGCATGAGTACAATATTAGATTAAAAAACAATTAAATTTGTAAAGCTTATTTAATAGGAGATTTGTTAGGGATGTGGCTATTCAACCTAATGAAAGAATATTATAATATAGATACTTCTGATAAGTTGTTATTCTGTAATGTAAACTATAACTTAAGGAAAAATGACTCCCTTGACCTTGCTAAGATGTTTAGTACAACAGATAGTTTTAAGTATAGCTTTTTAATTGAATTACCAACTAATGGAACATCTCACAAACGATATAAAAGAGTCTGCAAATATTTCAAGTTTTAAATATTAATTCAACTCATTTTTCAGTAATACATAGTTCATACATAATATAATTTGCACTTTTTACAATACATATGTAATAGTAATACATAGTTCATACGT
>JAOBRB020277580.1:0-11331 GCA_027575285.2 Zoanthus pulchellus | reverse complement strand
TTGGGGTCCGGGCAAGTAGATTTTTCATATTTACTTGCCCGGGACAAGTGTCCAAAATACATATTTCCACAACCCTGCGGTTTAAAACTTAAATTTACTTGTAAACTATAATGTTATGCCAATCTACAATGCTTGTAATAAATATCAATTGGCAACTTTAAAAATGAGTGGTCGGACTTGGCTGAACGTTTTTTTGCAAAGGCTTCTGGGATTAAAACATTGGACGCAAAAGTGCATCGAGAAGAAAAAAAACATAGAAGAAAGTGGTACAGTTTATGGTGACCTAAAGAAGGAATCAAAGTGACAATAGACAGTGTTCTGGAGCAAAACTTGAAACCGTTTGTTCGAAAAATTAATTTTCAAACTATCGTTTTCTAACAAAACAACGTACGCTTTTCGTAGTTAAGGGTCCTTGGTATACAGTACAATTTCAAAGCAGCACTTGTATTTCATTTTGTTTCTTAACATTACCTCACCACAAATTATAAACAAACTCGTCCACGGTAACGACCCCCGAAGTCTTTGCGAAAACAAACTTGGCCTGACTTTCGCACGCTAGTTAAAACTAAACTAGTAAATATTCCGAGTGCTTAAGTATATGTGATACTCAAGGCTGGGTGTCGTCACAGGTATCCTGATTCCTTCTTCATACAAACTGCTTTGCATGCTGCTGGTTTTTTTGACTGACCAACATTCTGAGAGTGTAAACATGAGGGACTCTATGATGCATGACATCAAGGAAGAGAAGTACATTACATACAAGTGAGTCCATTCGTGCAAGAAAGCCAAACGTTCTACCACCGAGTAACACTATGAAGTGTGTAGCAAATTAATTCATCTTAAACAATCTAACGTTAAAACTATATTTAAAACAGGAAAAAAGAAATAAAAACAAAGAAAAGAGACAGATTAGGGCCCGAAGAGGGTCCAGTAACACTGAAAAGTTGTAACAGCAGTACCCTACTGTCTACACTCAAACGCGTAAAATAAAATTGTAAAATAACATTATAATTAAACATTAATATTATATTTACACTATAGTTTTTCCAATTTTTTTCGTACGCTGGTTATTTATAGGTCATTATTCTGAGTATGTAGGCATGTAGGACTAGGCTGCATGTACAACATCGCATCAATCCCTGAGGAGACTTTGATATTACTGCAGTAATACAATCACTCTGAGTGTATAGGCATATCCATGGGAGTAGGCTATATGGACAGCATCGCATCCATCCCTGAGGAGGATCACAGAGCCTCTGATATTCCTGCAGCAATACAATTATTCTGAGTGTATAGGCATATCCATGGGAGTAGGCTATATGGACAGCATCGCATCCATCCCTGAGGAGGATCACAGAGCCTCTGATATTCCTGCAGCAATACAATTATTCTGAGTGTATAGGCATATCCATGGGAGTAGGCTATATGGACAGCATCGCATCCATCCCTGAGGAGGCTCACAGAGCCTCTGATATTACTGCAGTAATACAATCACTCTGAGTGTTTGGGCATGTGGGACTAGGCTGCATGGGCAGCATCGCATCCATCCCTGAGGAGACTTTGATATTACTGCAGCAATACAATTATTCTTAAGTAGAGAAAATAGCAACAAAAAGTAACCTCCACTCTAACTTGTTCTTCTTCCAACTGCTTCTGTAATTGTCGTATCTGAAGAGACATAAAAATATAAGAGCAGACCAATGTATCTAGTACATTTAAATAATCAGCAGTGTTTTTTCACGCGACTTAATGAAGACGAGGCTGAACTATAAAAGAAAGACAGACAGACAGACAGACAGACAGACAAACAGACAGACAGAAAGAAAGAATGAAAGAACGAACGAAAGAATGAAAGAACGAAAGAAAGGTTAGAAAGAAATTCATTAGATAAATTCAATTTTTAAAAAAATTATTGTAAAGAGAGGACCAGACCATGTTTTTATCAACGTTATTTATCATTGACTTAGAAGACCATCATCAACTTCCAGATGTCTTAGAGTTGCATTATATCTGAGATAGCTCGTGTTTCTGAAGCAGAGAGACAAGACTATTTTGTCCTTGTGTTACTATTTTGCCAAAAAAAACCCCGAAAAAACTGGTTAAAAACGCACGACGTCACCATATAAAAGGCTGGTCATTTTTATTGAAGAATATAATCAGCATGTGGTGAATGGAAATCGATTCTCACATTTGTTAGCACACGCCCATGCATCGGTACACGATATGCCATTTCTTTGACAAGTACAGGGGCCAGTTGAACATTTTCAGTGCAACCACACATTACCAAATCAAAAAGTGCTGCTGCTGCTGCTGCTGCAGGAGGGAACGACATCAACTTCAATGCTAATCGTTCGTCTTGATGATCTATCCATGGTTTTCTTGGGATGGTACATTGGGAATTGCAACCAATGCCAGTCGCCAAACTACAGCTTGGTAGTTTGCCCACATCATATGCTTCTTCAACGCAAGGTGGCAGACAATGTGACTGTGGTTGCTTGCTAGAGAACATTTGGTAACGACAAGTGTTAATATTGGAAAATTCTTAGTAACCATACATGCGACAAACGAAATTTCACAGTAAGACATGGCAAGACAGTCTTCTTCATTGATTCTCTATAACTTCAGTGGCACCTTCTTTCCTTTGCCTGATAATGGGTTAACAGAGTCATACCATGTAAATGCAAGACATGGAAGTATACCACTCTGCGTTCACTTTTTTTCTCTCGAGAAGAAGGCGTTCAGGGATTTGGCTACTGAAATGTCAAGCATGGATTGCAACATCTGTATCTTGCGACTTGATTATGACGGTATTTTCGCTGTTGTCTACTGCATGCTTTGCTTGTAGAAGCAGCTTTGTATCAGCTTCTTCGTGGTTGCTGCTTAATGTTGGAGCTTTCTTACATAAAACTATCAACCACAAAAATACGGAAGCACTTAGAACTGCTCAACAGAAAATAAAAGGTGGCGGTTACTAAATACTGGTGGTCGTATATCGAAATAATTAGTTTTCTTCTGCACTTTATGCATTGAATGATATTGCAATTAACTTACTTGAAGTCTGACATTCTTATTTCCTTGGTACATGGAAGCTGAGTGACATTTAAAATTAATAATTTTATGTTATTGTTATTTGTCATACATGTGACAGTTTTTAAAGATGCAGTTGATAAATATATACTGAGTGACAATAAAGCATTGTTGCGTGTTGTGACACTAATTTATATGGCTTTCCAAGTCCTTTCTCTGATATCTCTAGTGTGGTCCACCAAAATGTCACCAGGTCCACCAAGATTTTTCCAAGATGGACCTGGTGTCTTGTTACTGAAAAACTTAAGCTCTAGCACTGTATTTTAAAATAGTTAATTCTTTACCTGTATCTCATAATTATACACTGTTTCAGCCTGCTCGGTCATTTCTTTCCTGAATAACAGATATTAATAGAGGCATTTGATTTAAACACTATCCTTACAAAGTCCATAACATAAAAAGCATTATAATTTATACTTTTAAAAATAAAATTATTATTAATAATAAATACAAAAATTTTGTATAGTACTATGAAATAATCGATAATTATGTAAATTATTACTAACAATCAAATAAAATATTTTAATTAATTTGTATTAAAAATTCATGAATGATTTATATCACAGTAATTATGGTTGTCAAGCAATTTTTTTTCAGTTCAAAAAGTTAGGCTTATGTTGATTGACCTCTGCTATATACTAAAGAAGCAATCAACTAGACTCTCAAGCCAGAACTTAGTTACATGATTGTACAGTAATGTCAGTACAACAACTAGAACTATCTAGAGTTTGATCTGTCCAGTACAAACATTTGATATTAACATAAAGAACAAAATATAATTTATGACCATAAGGATGAAGAAAATAATAATTTATATAAATTATTGAGTATATTATTAATAACTATTAATAATAATATTTATTAACAAGCAATGTGATTCTTAATTTTATCTCCTTACTGCAGTTTGTTTGAGGATGATATCAATTCATGGACCAGTGCTTGCCGCCTGTCACAATCAGACATTAGGTTATCTAGTATCTGTCTCAAATGCTTGCTTGTAAATTCATCAAGAAAGAATGAACCTATTTACAATTTAAAACACTGTCAAATATAACCTAGCATGAGTAGTATGTACAAATTCTACTTTCTTTATAACTACTGTAATTTACAGAAAAAACAATTCATAATAAATTAAAAGTGATTTTTGAATACCTGAGGGAACTTTACCAGTTTTATAAGCTGGAAGAACTGTGACTGACTGAAATCCATGGTGACGTAACTTGCGGTTAATTTCACTCCAATCCAAAATCAGTCCACTCTGTATATTCATTGAGATGGTAGTTAGTTTGTGATTATGACTAAAAACCGGAAATGGTATACCCTGACGAAATGCAATGACGGATGCGAATTCGGAATAAAAATGTCTTGTTTTGTATTTGAGGATTAATTAAATCTTTAATGTGTAAAACAATTGAAATTGTACCTGTCCAGTTATTTTTTAACAAATTAATTTCTATTCTAGTTCTGTTGGTATAAATAAATTTAAAATTAAAACCTCAAAATTCCTGTCATAATTAAAGCTTGTAATTTGATTTGAGATTCACAAACCAAGAATTTATATTTATTAATAAAATGTTTTCCCCTATTGCAATAGCCCCTTTTTTCACTGGCTTGTTTTGTAAACTACAAGTAAATTAAATTACTCTTTAGTTGACTTAAATGGTTACTACAGCTGCATTTTGTGATGTACTTTATCTATTTACAACTTTATAAGCTAATTAATCTTTTTAGTAAGTTACCACGAAGCTAAAAAAGAGTGAAAAGGAAAACTTGATCATAATCAATAAATGGCATCTTTAGATCGTTTTTTTGACATCCAAAAAACATGGACAGAAAGCAGAGAACAATTTAATAAGATCTATAATGAAAGAGTTATGAGCCCTGAGATAGTGGTGAGTTGTCAAACCTAAGGGCTAAACAAATATGAGGCTTACCAAATGAGGAGTGCTGAGGTCCTGCGCAGAATCTGTGTAAGTTATCAATTGTTATTGTAAATAAGAAATTAAAAAAATATATATCAAAAGTTGTACTTCACAGTTTAAATATCAATCAATCCAGTTTTGATATGGTTTTAGACTTTATTGTATTTCTATCCAAAGATAGATTAAATATAATTTTATCAATAATGTATATGTTTTTACTGACTGAGTAGGATTCAAATGATTATTTTTCAATTGGAACAAACTTGGAACTGCTCCATGCAGCAGAATTATACGGAAGAACTAAGGAGAATTAAGGAAGACTTTCAAGAGCAGAAAAGTATAGCTAATAAGTTCAAAATGAAAAATTAAGGTTTTCTCTTACCAGCTGAGTACCAAGAGAAAAATGCTCAGTCACATTGAAATCGACAAGTCTCGGGCCACATGCAGAGCCCTGGAATCGATCTCTTGACATTGAGATAGGATGCATGACTGATGAACACTATAATATATGCCAACCTGACACCCTACTGTACAAAATTCAAGGCTCAATTTTCTCATAGTCAAAACTCAGTACAGGGCTTTTCATTCACAATTTCTCCGAAAACCTAACCTGTATATGCTAGAGGTGTTTGGATTTTGTGGTTATAGGATTTTTAAAATTTCATAAGGGAAAACTACCCTTGAAGAATTTTGCAGGTCTTAGTATGGAGTCTTGACTGAGGATCGTCTATTAACCATCCCAACATAGCCTTCTTTAAAAAATCTCATTTAATTTATATCCTCTAGAAAACACAACATATACTACTTAAATGTAAGAATAAAATAAATTTTGACAAGACTCAATGTTCTGCATTTTTGGTTTCTTCAGCCTCAATTTGTTCTTAATCATGAGAAATCAAAACAAAACATTTACTGAAAAACAATACTGATTGTCTCGATTTTGAGGAGATTATTTTGTCTTCTCGCAGTCCTTGCAATTGCATTGGGGCTATAGAGATCTACTGATCATACAAGGTTAATAAGCAACTTTTAATATTACATTATTAAATATGTGTGTCATGAATGCATTTAGGACAACACAACATTCAATAGTAGATAAAAATATTAATAATAACAAATGGGAAAGGTGCTTTTGTGTTTTTATAGTGCACATTGCAAAGTGAAGATAAATTACAAAAACATTTACATTCCACAGTTTAATTTTCAACCAGAAACAATTTTACTTTTTGCAACCTCAAGTGTCACAGAGCTTGTTCTCAAATTTTTCTTATATTATATATCATATAAATATAACAGAGCATATATTACCTACTGAATGCATTTTAGAAAATACAAATTTTGTTTGCAGGTGTAGCTAGGACTTTTTCATTGGGGGAGGGGGAAGGGGAAAAATCCTCTGCCAGCTATGACTATGTTATCACAGTATGTATATACAGGTATGTCAAGAATCTAGTATATAGTCGACAAATTTGAAGAGAGGATTAGATGATGCTTTTAAAAAAATATGATGTAAGTCATAATAGTTTTAAATTTATTAGAAAAACTTCTACTCAAAGTGCTGCATACAAAAATGAGTGAATGCTGCAGTAAAGTACACATGTATGTACTATAATTACTCTGATACAGTGTATATGATTAAAATACTTACCAGCATAAGGGTCTCCATAGGACCCGCTGATTGTCAACATTTCATCTGCGCTGAGCTTATCCTATTAGCATGTAACAAAACAGAGCTTTTTGAGTCGCGCGTTGAATTAAGGTCATCACAACTTAACGCACAAAAAAAAACGTGTTTAACGTACAAGGATGAAATATCAGTGTTATTGTATGAATAGGATCATGAAAAATCAATGTCATTCAAGAATTTTAGTTTTTTAAAAACCGCTGGTTACTTAGGAATAAAACGAAAACCAACCTTTCCATGTAAGGCCGATCTTTTCGGGATTTTTCATAAAAACAATGCATATTATATTTAATTATGCATATCTCAGTTGCTATTTGACCTTAACTTCTGCATATTACTCCGAACTACTTTTCAATCAAACAACTTTAAAATGTCTGTAAACAACTATTCATTGTGTTAAAGAAATATAAGTAATATTAAAAAAATGAATAAATCAATAATATGAGATAAGAGCATAAAATACTTACGACTTCCATTTTGCTCCACCTTTTTAGTAAAATATATATAAAGTTTTACTAAGAGGAGAATGCAAAAAGAAAAGTCTATCTGTTGTTTTACCTTCCATTTGGAGTTTAGTGATGTTTTACCAAATAAGGGTTTTGTCAACGACATTTTTTACCATATTTGGGACAAGAAAAGAAAACAAATTTTGGCGCGAAATTTTCAGCCAATAAAATTTGGCCATGACTTAACTGGTCTTCATTTCAAGATGGCAGCGAGTGAGGCTGGAAAATTGGGTGAGAAATTTTGTTTATCTCTGTGAATTAGTCACATTTGTAAAAAATTCGTTTTGTAAAATTAGTTTAAACTTAGTGTTTCAGTCATTTTGAGGTTATCAGCATTTCTTGTGTTTGATTTAAGAAACAATATATGGAGATCATACACTATACCCACGTGCGTCTTTTCGATATTGGCCAAGTTACTTGGTATTTGATTTCGTTTACAGTACATTTTAATATAAATGAATTAGATCCTTACTGGTTGACAAGAAGAATTACTGCAAGAATATGATGTCTAATTTGATTGGTATTTTCAGCTTTAAAAATCTTTTGCAACATCTACATAACTTGCAAAGCTCCCCGAAAGGATTAGTCATTACTGAATATTTGTCCAAAGAACGTGAGAAATTTATGGAGCTATAGTTAAATCTGCTAGTATAATTGTTTCAAATATTTTCTTTTGAATGTTTCAATTTGTTTCTTCGACTGTGTATAGTATTTTGATATTTGCGATTATTTTAATATAGAAGTTAAAATCATATTTGCCGGAACCCGATCCTCGTATCGTGATATACAATATCAATACACCTTTAAATTAATAAAGAGAAATGTTATAGTAATTAGTTGTGTATTATTTTATACATGTACGTTGTTGGGTAGGAATGAAGATTTTCAATAATTGTCTCAAATCTTTATAATTGTTGTAAAAATGACATTTTACAAAATAATTTAAGTAGAGTCATATACGATAACATGGCTATATAAATTGCCCATTTCCTTTTTTACAGCTTTATAAAAAATATTTTTTAAACTGATTACCTAATAGTGCATGTATCATTACTGATTTCATAAAAGTTTCTTGTGTAACACTTGAAATATACTGAGAAAAGGGGATACTCTTGTTTTTGAAAAAAATACAGAAAGTTCCAAAGACTTTAGATAAAAATACTTCTGTCAGTCTGTGATTGAGCTGCCTAAATTTGCAGGTTTTGAGCTGAGGAATTGATAACTTATTATGCATTCAAGGTTTCAAGTTTTGTTTCTGTGGCATAATTTTGTTTGCAAGTTAGTTAGTTATTGATAATTCAGAGAACAATGTTGATACACATGCACCCACAAATAGCCAAGCTAATTGTGACAGGTTTGTGTTTGAGAGTAAAAGAGTTAAAAAGTAATACAAATCTATAAATAATGTGGTAGTAACACTAACTATTATAGCCGATACAAGGGGAACATACAGAGAAACATATAAATAACTTAATCACAAAACATTTTAAAATCTAGATAATGTTTTTTATGAAAAATCGAGCTTAGAGATTTCAGAAACTGTTCAGAAATTGTTAAATAAAAGAGATCCAAAACTTTAAAAGTAACAAAAGAAAATAGCTATTTTTTGGCATATCTCCACTCTGATTCAGAACATAGAATTGAAACTCAAGCTGTCACAAGAAAATCATTGACTTTATCGAAATTTGTAACGGTTTTTTCACTTTCTACTGAAGATGACATTGTGACAATACCAACATTTACATGTATAGAATAAAAAATGTATAAATTTGTATACCTGAAATGTGTAATTTCTTTGTTGCTTCTATGATCATATGACTTTATCTTTATTTAGAAACCCTTTTATCAGGCCGGTTTAAACTATTTAACTTGAAGAAGTATGATTTTTGAAGTAGTTCCTCACATATTCTCAGTATTGAAGCAAGCAAAATGATGTGTGATATTTGCTAATTTGCTTCTTAATGGTAGCCCCAGAACTTGAATCTTTCCAAATGTATAGCATCTCTATTAATTATTTAAACTCAACAAAACTTTGCTTTGTCTTTCATATCATCATCTTTTCAAACAACCAAAAATAAGGCACTTTAAAAGTTTTTTTAAAATAGTCATTTAATTTGATTGCGAATGTTAATTTGATGAAATAATATTGATAATTCACATTTTATCAAACGTAGCGCTGCTAAGTGTTTCAGACAAGAGGGGTCTGGTAGAGTTTGCAAGAAAGCTACATGACTTTGGTTTCAAACTCATTGCATCTGGTGGTACAGCAAAAGCTATAAGAACAGCAAGCATTCCTGTCAGGTACTTTGTGACTGCAATGCCACTATTTTGCTTCTTATTTAGATTGTTTTCAGATTTTTTATTTTTTTTTCAGTTAGACCTCCTCTGATTATTTAAATTTCACTTGCCCAATTTCAATTTTAAGTTAAGTTGCTTTTAACATCTAAGAATTTTCTCTTTGGGCATTCATGAGAGAGCATGCAAGGATTTTAAAAACATCAAGTACTGTACATTGCCCAAGTAAAATTCTCATTAGTGCTTTAATCAGACAGCCAAGAAGTAATTACAGGCGGCTAAACGGCCTTGACAGCTAAACCTTTGCCTTGCTGTTAAACATTGCCAGGACAGGCGGCTACTTTCGTCTTGGCAGGCAGCAGAATTCACTGGTTGCTGGCTTCTACTAAGAACCCTTCCCATAGTTACATATCCTGTACAGTAAATGAAATCCAAAACATATATTCAATACATTTAAGCTAAGTTAATAAAGAATTTGTCAGTAGAGGTGTGCATTCAGTCTATATAATTTATATACATTATTTTACAGTATCATGTTCATGAATTCATCAGAACGACAAATTTTTCATGCAGCAGTTTATTAAAATTAAATTGAATGTATTTTGCATATTTTAGTTTTGTATAGTTTATCCTATAAATCAAAGTTGTAGCTGTCTGGAAGAAAAATAGCGGAAGGATCAAAATATAGTTATTTGGTTTTTCTCTTCAATTTTAATTTCTTTTTAAAAATCATGTCATGGAAAATGTAGGGATGTATCAGATCTTACTGGGGCTCCAGAGATGCTG
The DNA here is from genome assembly GCA_027575285.2 of Zoanthus pulchellus. Lineage (NCBI taxonomy): Eukaryota > Metazoa > Cnidaria > Anthozoa > Zoantharia > Zoanthidae > Zoanthus > Zoanthus pulchellus. Next base: position 1,051 of record JAOBRB020277580.1, on the reverse strand, counting down.
GGAGGTCGTGTCAAAACACTTCACCCTGCAATTCATGGCGGTTAGTATTATTTTGTGAACTTTTGTCATTTATTAAATTTCTTCAGGAAGTTTTCTTTTGGGGGTGCAATTTCATTTAGCTTGTTATTGTTTTGCATGTGCTGTGTATTGTTGGCATCTAATAGTTTTATCATTTTGCCTTCCTCGCTTTACTTAATACTGTACTTTGTTCAGTCAGTGTGCCCTCTTAGGTGCCTCGTCCACACTTATTTTTGAATCTGTAACTTTTTCTTTCTTGATACGAAAATATCTGTGTCCACACTGTCAATACTGTATGTGAACAGTATCTTGAAAGAAAAAGTTGAAGATTTAAAATTACTTCTGGATACGTGTGGTGGGGCCTGATTTGGGTGGTTCCTGCATTTGCTCAATCTAAAGTTGGTACAGAATTTAACAGACTTAGCAAACTTTACCGTTTATATATAGATCTAAAATTGCATGCTGTTTAAGAAATGGGTTTAGCCGCCTCTGCGACATGGTTAGCCCACTTGGTAAGGCGCCAGTCTGCTGTGTGGGAGGTCTCAGGTTCAATTCCCAGCCGGACCAACACTCAGGGTTTTAAAATAATTGAGGAAAAAGTGCTGCAAATGGTTAGACTTTTGTGTCTTCTCGGATATGAATGTTAAACCATAGGTCGAGTCTCTCTATCTCTCTCAAAGGACTTAGGATTTAGGCATTTCCTGCCCTAAATTCAAGTGTTTCATATAAAAAGATAGATACTGTACTGTACCTACATGTATTGTTAAACCACACAGGCATACTTGCAAGGATGACAGACTCAGATAAAGCTGATATGAAGAAGCAAGGCTTTGATTATATTAAGTATGTATTTTTGATACTGTATGTTGCTTATACATGTACAGACTGTATCTTACCAGGTTTTATATGACTGTACATACAGTATGTTTAATAAGGCTGTAAATCACTCTGATTGTTATATTGGTGAAACCAGTCGCCATTTTTCTACTAGGATTAAAGAACACACAATGAGCGATAAAAACTCACATATTTT
>JAOBRB020277359.1:0-11332 GCA_027575285.2 Zoanthus pulchellus | reverse complement strand
ATTTCCCTTTTCAGGATGTTTTTATATTTGTGTTGTAACTGAACCTCCTGAATAAATGTTATGTTATGTTATGTTATTAGCTTGAAACTCGTAACTTTATTGGGATACTTTTCTTTTTGATGCAAAATTTGTCAAATAAAGAAATTTCTTATGAAACCTATACAAAGTTAAACAAGTACTAACTAATAGCAAAATAAACGTACCTTAACTGTCGTGTCGTTATAAAATTCAGGCTCGGAAGAGTAGCTTGTCCAGTATATATAATATTCAGACAGGGAATTAAGATGTCTTTGATGATGATTCCAGGTTACGTTTATAACCCAAGAGTCGTCTTTACTATTCTGACTGCCGGATGCAGTTAAATTTGATACCGTATCTGAAACGTGGAATTACTGCCAGGTCAGTAATGAAAAAAAAATATGTATTTGTACAAGTTCTTATGAAAGAATATTGTCGAAAAGATAGAAACAAACAAAAAAAGAGAGATTAAACAAACAAACAAAGAAACTAACAACATAAGTATCTCTGTATAAATTGCTTTCATAATATTAGAGAATTTTTTTCGGTGGTTGCGAATGTTATTGTTTAAATTTGCTCTTTAGATTGAAATTTTCAAACCAGTTTTAATTTTTAAAGCTTCTTTGATTTTTCAAAACTAGTTTAACTTTTGTATATCGGGTTTTATAAGCAGTCTTAAAAAAAAGATTTAGTTTTAATTTTAGGATGCCAAAGAACTGATTCGGAGATTCATTCCACATATTTCAACTACAACCTCACACACTCCCCACCTACTCTTCCACCCACCACTTTCTACTTACCTCTTTTTTTTACTTCTATTTTTCTTTGTTTTATCCCTTTTTTTCTACTTTTGGTTATACCATCTTATACTTCAACACTATTTTCATTTTTCTTTTTAGTTTGGAATATCCAAGAATATAAACTATTGACTTTTGGATTTGTTTGGATCTGTAGTTCTGCTTCATCCTCACTTAACTACACAAGAAACCGGTTCTAGCACATCCGTTTTTTCTAAATGTCACTAGTTAATGGTCTGAGACTGATATGAAAAGAATAAACTGGTTTGAAAAATTCTAACTGGTTTGAAAAAGGCAAAGTGGACTAATCTATACATAAAAATATGAGACGAGTTTGCATGTATAAATGCGTATGTTTCCATTTGTTCTGAATAAAAGAACATCGCTGCATTTCACAGATGAAAAGACAATGGATCATTGACATAAATATTTAAAATAATAGATCTTGGGAATAAAAAAAGACCTTTGATTGGAAAGCAAAGATCTTACCAACTGTACCAGCCACGTCCGCCCATACGTTTTGGTAAAACCTCCGTTAGATCACAGGACAGTGAGTAGCTTATTACTCTCTTAATTAGAATAAAACTCAACCAATTATTATTCCTTTATCCCACAATTGTTTGTTTTATTATCAGAGATATAAATAAAAACTTACAACATTCCGCCAGTAGTTTAGATTCCTTAAAACTGCATTTCTCTGCAAAAAAAGGAGCATTGTTTAATACCAATTGAAATACTAATTGTTGACAATGATTTATAGGAACTTAACAAATGGACAACCGAAAATAATTAGTGAAGCAGAAAGAAAATTAGTATTTAATATAACAAATTGAAATTTCCAGACGACGCCCACTTTTTCAAAGCACTTTCAATACTTAATATGTGAACTTCTTTGAATTTGGCTCTAATGACGTGAGTAGGGATATTTAAACATTCATAAATATATATTGTGAGTTATTTTTTATTTCGGGTAATTCTTAAAATCAACCTAGGTTATTTTTCAACCTAGATTATCTTTTGAAAACCGGCTTAGGGTTACCTTTGGCATTCGGCTTTGGTAAGTGTAGAATGAAGATCAGGGATAGCTTATGGTTAGGGTTAGGGATATGTTAGGTTAGGGTAAGGGTTATGGTTATAACGAATTGAATATAAAGCGGTTGGACACACAACATTGATGGTTCGAAACCTGCGGTGGACAACTCAGATATGTTATGTGTACAAGAAGAATAAAAACGATAAAAATTAGCTAGAGAGAAAGAAGAAAATGAAGGGCTAGGGATGGAGATGCAGAAAGCAATTAGTAAGTTATACAATTATTTACAATTATTTTATGCCAGCAAAAAAATCTAAGCTCCATTTTTTATAAGCCTTGTTATATCATGATTGATGATAATCCCCAGTGTATCAAGAATGCGTGATAATACATCATGATTGATAATAGTTCCTAGAATATAATGATTGATGATAATATATATATATCATAATTTAGGTTTACTCCTATAAATTGTATCATAACTACACAACTACAATGATTACAGGGTATTTATAAAAACTTCAACTTTTCACAAATTTCATTAAATGTTTCAATATCTAGTCATGTGCAGATTTTTGTGAAATCGATTTCATTCTATTTAAATTTTCGTCAAGTTCGTTAAGTCATGTATCTTGCCTCGCAACGTAATGTGCTCAGATTGCATGTGAAAAGGGTTAGCGATTTTCAGCTTATGTGTTGTTTACAAATAAGTGAACTTGGTGACAACATTATTTACAATCTTGTGCGCATTGTGGTGATCACGTTTGATCACAAACATCGTTGCGTTACGTTTCATGTGACATTGCCCTTAGAGGGGACTCATTATATTGAGTAAGACACACAAAAACGGTCCTACGTGTTTTCGATGGTTAGCGTAGCTCTAGCATTTATATAAATATATAGGTTCTAAGGAATCACTAAATTGGTGACCCCGACGGCGATAATGACAGAACAACAGCCACAAATCTGTACTCACAGTCTTGCAGCAATTTCGCTGAAATTACCGGAATTTTGGCCCTCCGATCCACAACTTTGGTACGCCCAAGCGGAAGCGGGTGTCTTTTCGATGCCCAAGGGATCACAGCAGAAAAAACCAAATTCGGGCACGTAATTCGAGATTTACCTGCTAAATATGCCCCCGAGGTACGAGATATTTTCTTGTCTCTTTCGGAATCTCCCTATACTGCAATCAAAGAGGGATTACAACGTCGCGTTTATCCATCCAGATGACAGCAATTGCAACAGCAATCGTTTAGCTCCCAAAAAGCTTAACAGCGCCCAAACTGAGTTTACTAGACTCACTGATATGGGCATAATTCGACTGTCTACCAGTACGTGGGCATCACCTTTACACATGGTCAAGAAAGAGAATGGTGAGTAGAGACCATGCGGTGACTAAAGAATGCTCAACGACATCACGACACCTGATCGTTATTTTATTCCACATGTCCAAGACCTTGCAGCCAATCAGGCAGGCAAAATCATTTTTTTCTAAAATTGACCTAGTCAGGGCATATCATTAGATTCAAGTACACGAAGACGACATTGCCAAGACAGCTATCATCACTTTGCATTTGATTACGTCGGTGACATCGACGGTTAGCTCCCAGCAGACGCTGGTACTCATTTATCTACCGCGGGAGGATGGAAAGCTGAGTTGACTTAGGCGGAAAAGAAGGCCATGCAAAGATTCAAATCTCGGCAAAGTGCCGGGATCGAACTCGGGACCTCGTGGTTGGAAAGCAGAGATCTTACAAACTGCGCCAACCATGTCCGCCTAATTTAAATTATTACAAACTTTATTACAAACGCACCAGGTATAGTTACAAATTTCTCAAATCTGTTCTTTTTTTCATAAGGAGGTAGGCATGTAAGACTGATTAAGTACGTAGCTCCGAATCGCACGCCAATGTTATCCGAGTTGAGCATCTTGTGGAAGGTGAAGCTAGTGATATTTTCCTATAAAGAACGACAACAAATTAATCATTACAAATCGATATTTTGAAAATTTTTGACACTAAAGTAGGTTCATCAAGGGTTCATTAAACCTTTTTACTCTTTTTTATTTCAGTTTTGACAAAGTAAGCAGAAACAAAAGATTTTTTAAAAATAACGAATCCTTGGTATGATGCCGTAACAAATATCGTGCGGCACGAAATTGTTGCAGATATTAACTTTGCGTTTCATGCGGTTTTATTCACGATCCGCCAAAATAATTAGCGCGCAAAAAAGAGATGCCTAGTAAACTAAGAGGGCGCTATAACAACTGATACTAAAAAGTTTGTTTGAAACCTCATGGTGCATGAAAGTAAATGTATTGAAATGTTTGGTTTTTATATTAAAAAAACGTTAATAAACACAATCAAATATTACAAAAGGAACAATGAACTTCCTGTTGGTTTTTGGTACTTTATTCGCTCCGAATGGGGGCACCACCTTATTCTGGTGGTAACCTTTGAGCTATGTCGGCTGGGTCATGTACACCTGGTAGGGTCTCCCATGCCGAATGGGTAGAAGGGTAGGGGCCTGATTAAGAGTGATCACCTAGTCCTCATGTTAGGGGTCGGGCTGAGGGCTAATAACCCGCTCTCATAAAAAGTATAATATTATAGAAGCATGCAACAGCAGAATAATTTAACATAATCTGGAGGATGCGGTGGTCACTCCTCAAACCATGAGAAATTCAATGACGCATAGGGGTGAAAGCCATACGGAAGCCTTTGAGCAGATGACACCATTAGTTCACCCTAAACACGTGATAAGGATGGGTAATTGGAATGTAAGAAAATTGTATCCTACTGGGAACACTGCGCAGGCGTCATGAAAGATGAAGAAAAGGGACATTGATATCATGGGAATCAGAGAGACACAATGGAAAGGGCAAGGCGAGGTAAAGATAAAAGAAGGAGAGACCATAATATACTCTGGTAGATAAGATGATAGCCACAGAGAAAGAGTAGGTGTAAATACGTCTAAATCTGCAACGAGAGCTCTCATAGATTGGACGCTTCTAAAAAAACAAATAATTGTCGCCAGTTTCTATTCCAAACACATTGAAGGAACAGAAAATGCAAAGGAGCTGGTAAAGGACGAGTTCTACAGGAGACTACAGGATGTATTGAGCACTAAGAAAGAGCAAGATATGCTGATTGTCACAGGTAACATGAATGCGAAGGTCATTGAAGAAAACTAGGGCTTCGAAAGAACTATGGGTAAGCATGCGATCGATTATGTGCTCATTAGCAGGAAATTCCGCAATTCAGTTATTGATACCGGAGTGTATGGGTATGCAGTCATTGGGAGTGATCATTATTTCTTGTGCACAAAGGTAAAGCTAAAACTACGAAAGCAACCAAAGGAAGAAGAAAGTATAAGAACCAAGTATAACCAACAAATTGAAAAATGAAGATGTTTTGAAAAGTTTACAGTCATTTCAGAATAGATATAAGGCATTGGAGGAAGAGGCGCCGAGTGTACAGGAGAATGACGAAATAGAGCATAACTAACAAGTGATGGAAAAGGCATACACAAACGCAGCAGAAGAAGTATTAGGCCGGTCGAGGAAGAAAATGAAGCCCTGAATAACAGAACGATCATGGGCGCTTGTAGACCAAAAAGAGGAGATTATTAACAGGAGAATTATTAGCATCCGCTCTGAGAGGATCAAAAAATCGGTTCAGAAAGAATATAAGGAAAAGATGAGGGGGATGAAAAAAGCATAAAAAACGACAAAAGAAAATGGTTGTATCATTGAAAAAGAGGCAGAGGACGCAGTAAGTGAACAACACATGAAAACGTTATACGGTCCGAAAAAGGTGCTGTGCAATGGAAAATTTAGGAACAGCGCAGCAATCCTAGATAAAAGAAGCAATCTGGTGAGCTGGAAGACGGAAATACAGTCAAGATGGACATATCACTTTTTAAATTGCTCTATCCATCTTGAAGAAGTACTTAACAGGGAAGTACCAATAGATCCAATAACAACAGAGGATGTATGCGAGCTTGAACCCAACCTGATAACTGAGGATATTGTAGTCACTGAACAAAAACTAGCAGAAGTAAAAGTGGCCATTGAAAAATTGAAGAATGGAAAGTTACCAGGAATCGACTCTAAAAATAGCGTGGAGACATGAAAAGAACCTTGATAAATGGAAGAAAGGGCCGATTATCAAATTACCGAAAAAAGGAAAGTTGAACTGGAGAGAAATAACTCTGCTCTCAATAATGGTAAGATACTGGGAGGGGACATTATATACCGCATCCGGAATGGAGTTGACAGCAGAATGAGAAATGAACAGGCAGGATATAGAAAGGGTAGAGGAACAACAAAACAAGTTTTCATAGTGAAAAACATTGTCGAGCATGCAGGTTATTGAGTGGCAAGCTAGCTGGTACGAAACATTCATATACTTTAAAAAAGCATTTGACTCCATCCACCGTGAAGGCCTATGGTTAATATTGCAGAAATATGGCATCCCAGACAAGATCATAAAGATGATAAGAGTTTTCTACGATAAATATGCTGTAGAGGATCAGGCAGAGGAGTGTGGTTCTTGTTCCTAATAGTAATGGACTGGGTAATGAGAAAGCCTGTGGGAAATAATGAGAGTGAAATTAGGCGGAGATTTACATCTAAGCTAGACGATTTTGATTTTGCGGATGATGGGGCGTTAACCTTTTCTACTAGACAGCATATCTAAAATAAAACAACTAGGATGAACTAGGAGGCAAGACGAGTAGGGCTGAAAATCAAAACGGAAAAGACAAAGGTGATAAGTTTTATTGCGAAGGGCCAAGAAAGTATTATAATCGATGGGCAAGATATTGGCGAAGTAAAAACTTTCAATTATTTAGGAGTTACCATTTCTAAAGAAGGCGGAGAAATGAAAAACCTGAAGAATAGGTTTTCTAGCATGAGACGCAATTATCAAACTCAAAAGAATGTGGAGCTCTAGGAGCATCAGCAAGAGAACATTGCTCAGATTGTTTTAGACACTGGTAGTTTCCTCTTGCTCTACGGAAGTGAAGCGGAAAATAAATAAGGAAAACGATAAGCAAATTGATGTGTTTCACAACAAGTGCATGTCTAAGAAGAATCCTTAAAATAGATTGGAGAGATCACGTCAAGAGTGGAGAGCTACTGGAGGAAGCAGGCATGATGCCTTTGAGTGAGGAGGTAAGGCGGCGCAGATGGAAAATGATCGGCCATATTTAAGGTCAGGACAAAAGAAACGACTACAACACTTTTATCATTCAAAACGACCAGATAACTATTTCATGAAAAACAAAAATAATGTCAACGCACAATGAAGTTTGATGAAAAAAGTTTTGAAGGTATATTAATTTTAAAATGTTTCCACAATGATTTTCTAAAAATGCTCTATTATTAAACGTTTTTGTGTTGGGACCAAAGAAGGACCCAAGCGACTTTAGTCCTCAGGCTAGGGAAGAATAAGACCGCGGGGTACTAAATCCCCAGGTACTAAATCCCTGGGATACTAAATCCGCTTTTACACTTGCGCTAAATGACAACGCTGACTTTAAAAGAAAATTGTGCGTATCTCGTTTTAGAATTGTAATTCTCATAGATAAAACAGACGTGGAGATTCAGGTATTTGAGCATTACTTGGTACTGACCAAGATAGCGGCTCACTGAGTATATCAGTTCTGTGTTTTAATTAACATCTTGATCTTTTACATTGTTATTGTTATAAAACAGGCATAAATACAAAGAATCTTGAGTCTTGTATATATATGAGAAAAATTAATTTGTTAAACCCGTTAAATGAACACAAACCTGTTTTGAATTGATTTGGTGACACTCTTGATGGTTGGCGTGATTCGCATAACCCAAAAGACTAATTGCATAGCCCCAAAGGTCATTGAAACCTTGAAAAGGAGAACAAAACGAGTTTCGTTTATTATAAGCTTGCAGCATTATTGTTTTACTTTTCTGTAACACAATCCAATATCTCCGTTCTAACACTCTTTTTACTAAAATTCTAGGTATGTTTTTAAAACTTGGCTCTTTTTACTCTTTTAACAGTCTTTGTAGCTGTTTGTTAACTCTTTTGTGTCCTCTTAATTGTTTCAAATTATTTTGAGTTACAAAGGTTTTAACCGATCCGGAAAATAACGGGGAAACAGCAGGTCATGCTGTCATATATGTTAGTTCGGGTTGCGTTTTCAGTGCAAATGTTAAAGCAAAAGTGCACCTTCTCCTTGATTATTTTAAGACCCTGAAAGTTGATCTGGCAAGAATTCGAACCCATGCCGCCCGCACAGCAGACTTATGCATAACCAACTGGGCTAACCAGGCGGCGATGTTAAGACGCAGTGTGTTTTTTGTTGGCATATGGGGAGTCAGGTCGGCACAGTGGTCATCGATCGTATCTCCCACCTTAACAACACGGGTCGGTTCCTGGGCTTCGCATGTGGCCTGAGATTTGTCGATCTCAACCTGACTCCGAGGGTTTTTCTCTTGGAACTCCGCTTTTCCTCCTTCAGCAAATTTGACTAGTTAGTCGCCAAGATCTGACCCGTCTAGCGATTAGACATTAACCCCTTGCCAGGAAGAATGGACAATTAACCTCTTCCTTCACAATTGGCGTTAAATAAATTATTATTATCATTAAGTTATTATTATTAAATTATTATGTTTTTCGAGCTGTCGCCCCAAGGAACTGTGGGATACACATTTTGTCTTGACGACAAAACTAAAAAACAAACCTATTTTATGACTGGTCTCACCACAGGTAGACCAGTAAAGAATGTATTGCGTCGAGCTGTGCCTTTAATATACAAACCAGATTTTGGCGGTTTCCATTGCACATTTATTTCCGGTAATCCTTTATACAATAACAACTTTACTTTAGGCTCTCGTGGTTTGCCAGGGAATGACGCGCAATTATTGAAACGTTTTAGACCATTACAATGGCTGATCAATTTCGCTGAAAACCAAACAAACAGGAGTTTTAGGATTAAGTTTGCGTATTTTAGTGCACTTATATTGTTTTTTTAAATCTTAAAATGAAAACTATTATCGTCTATAAACTCAGAATTTAATAGCCGAATAAATGATTCTGAATTTAAACATACTTTTTGATCAAAAGAAAATACGAATTCAAATTTTGACCAAGCGCAGGGGACTGATACCTGTGACGTAGCAGTAGGCCAATGTCCTTCGCTGTCATAAGTGTTTTACAAGGAAAATGTGACAAACAAATTTTAATTAGTTTATTGATCTATTATTAATTATTATTGCGTTCGACGTTAGGAGAACGCAATCATAATCTTGCACATCTCAATTTTGTGGTTGATCCAAATCGACGCCATCTTGGATTTCCCTGATAGGGTCTGGGTCGTTTCAGCCTATACGGCATGTAAGCTTCCCATGAAATTACAGAAGAGTTTATCATTTGACTTTTTGTTTGTGTTAACTGTTTTTACACAGGACTAAGTTTAATCTCTCTACCAGAGTGCTAGAAAAATTGCCATCCTATCCAACCTTAAACTATCGAACGCACTTCACTAATCTATGATTACTGCTAGTTTATTATTAATTAATTAGTTATTTAGTTTATATACATATTAATTAATTCATTAGTGTTAAAACATCTAATCTACCTTTTTGTCTCTCGCGTTGCTTTAAATTATAAACGAAGAAAGTTTTGAGCTGTATTGCGAAGTATCCGCAACAAGCTAAGGGCGGTCGTAATTTGCAGAATGCTGAATGCAAAAATTGACTACTATATATTAGATTAGCGGAAACATGAAACATGTGCATTAGGGTTTATTTTCTCATGGATGGACATCCGCGGACCTAGTAAACTGTCACATTCTCTTATTTAAAGCGCACTGAGTAGCTAGTCCAGTGATTTCAAAACATTTAAAAGTAGACGTTGTATTTCGTTGAGTAGGAGTTGTAAGGAATAAAGGGCCCAGCTCCCTATGTGGATACGGATGGAAAGTAGGCGTCGCTAATGGAAAAGTTGCTGTCGGATGCGACGGCCGACGGCTAGTTTTGAAAACACTGTAGTCTAATTTTAAAATTAACAGCGTTAGCAAGATGTCTTTCAGTTGAAGTCGAAATGAAACATTTATGGCTAAACACAAGCATAGATACCAGATGGGTGTTTGAAACTAATCGTAACACTCTGAGTTTCCAGTAAGTTGCGTGCGTAGCTGATTTATCGTTTAATCAAGTCGTGACAAACAATTTATTTACCAGTAATTTGTAGAAAAATGTTTTCAGTGCTGCTTTTAATTTGTGTTTAAATTCCCTAAAATTATTAAAGTAGATAAAGGTAAAGCTAGGATGTAACGAAAAGGCTTTACTTACAATCTTCACTTGGCTTTCCACAGTCTGACTCGGGTTTGGTGACTGAAGATAGATATTTAGTTATTTTTGTTAGCTAACCTTCAGAATTGGTGAGTTTCATAAGGTTCCAGTTCAATGCACATGTTGGTCAGTTAAACAAAAGAATCTCATTAGAATCTAGTTTGAATCTCATTATTTGACCACCATCTGCAATTGTTTTACATACTCGGTGATTAAAACCCAGCAACAGCACTAAGAATATGCGTAATAGCATGCAATCATAGGTATATAGTTACATTCTGTGGAAGAATAGTAGAATTGTACTCCAAAATCACTTCTTCAATTTGTTAGAGGTGTGTCGATATTATTCGGAAAATCGATATTTTAGAACTGGTGTGCCGTTAACTTATCAATTAATTACAGGTAAATTAATAACACATTTGCAGATCTTGACCCCATTACAGTAGTCGCTTCTACGCAATCTTTGAAGCATTTCACAAACTTTTGGACGCGAGAAATAGGCCACATATTTCGCAATCGAAAAGTTTGTAAAATGCTTGCTACTCAGTACTCAGTCTCTAGGCTAGCGTCTTTGCTTATATTTATAAGTAGAACAAGTACAAGAACAATTAAAAATGGGGACAAAACTTCAACCAAAAGCTGTCTTACCAGTTATTTTCCAAGTTTCGATTCTTCTCCAAGTTCCGTTATTTTCTTCATCACACGAATAACTTCCCGAATCAGACACTTTCACACCTTCGAACTTTAGTTTAATACGCTTTTTATGGATGTGTGATTGACCCTCCAAAGCAAGGGGTTTATTGTCTTTCAACCACCTTATCATGGAAGATGACAGCACAGGACATTTTATTCTAAACCAATCATCTTCAGAAACCTGGAAGTTTATTAAATAAAATGAGCGCATACGAAGTAATTTACTTTGTCGGCTAACTAAACCTCAATAAGAAAACTCAAAGATACGCCGCACACAGTAGAAACATTCAATTCAGAACAAAACTAACATCATTTACACACAAGTAATTAAGTAATTACGTTTAAGTAATTACGATTTCTGAGAAAATTGAGAATGAAAGAAAGAAGTCAATGTTATTATCTTTCCAACGTACTCATCAGAAAAAATTGGTAGTTTTGCCCCGAGCGGGA
>JAOBRB020277249.1:0-11333 GCA_027575285.2 Zoanthus pulchellus | reverse complement strand
CTTACCACATTTTGACGTCATCTGTGATCTATTACTGAACAGACGCACGGCAACATGGAATCTATTTGTTAAGCTGATCATGAGCGATGAGAGCACAGGTAGCCCAAGCTTATAGAAATATAGAAAGAGTGGCGAAGTGTGACGTCACAAAAATTAAAATTTGTGAAGTTGTGGGATTGGTCAAAGTCATCCGAGAGATCGAGAGATTCAAAGAATTTTATTTTGTTAAAATTTAAAGGTAGAAATTAGTGAACATTTATATTGAGTAACATATAATATATACATATGCTATACTAAATCGCCTGGAACGTTAGCTTTGGCCTCCTGTGTTGTACCTGCATTTGCCCACCGGCAGACACTTGTGAATCACCAAGAAACACGTTCAGTGCCCCCTTAAGGATTTCTGTTACAACTTCTTCCCAGTTGCCTGAAATTACGTTGCGAACCGCATCTTGTATGTACGAAGAGATGACGTTTTCGTCGACGAAGGTATCTTTGATAAATGTTGCACGGCTTTTTCTCACGATAGGAATTCTAACCGCACTACTGCTGCCATCACCCACTAACTCGTCCTGCATCTCAACGTAAAAACGATCTAACTTGGCTTCAATCCGTTTTTGGTGCTTTCAAAATCGGCTTCTTCGACTTTTGAGTTGAACGAACCGATGATAAATGAGCTGTAAAAACAAATTAAGAAATTGACGAATTGAATGCTGAGTCGATATCTCTATAAAAACAGCTTTTAGAAAGGATAAACTAGACACTGTAGAGAAAATAAAACTTCATACTAAAGTTTCGGACGGGAGTCTGGGCATTCAGCCCTACGAAGGTAAAACTTTAGAAAGATAAAACCACCCAAACTCTACTTCACGGTTTGGCCACAACTGCTACACACAATGTGCACAACCAGCTTTAATTACCCGAGTAATTTCAAAGCACGGCAACCGTGTACAGCTGTTTTCTCCTTGCTAGGACTCATCTGCACGGTATAGCTTTTCAGCCACAAGCAATGTAGCTACAAGGACGAGTTCAGAGCACTGCGCTGGCCAAACTTTGGAGTAGAGTTTTGGGGCCGGTTTTTGCTTTTTAAAGTTTTACTCCGACAAAGGACTCCAGTCAATACGGTCAATTTATCCTTTTTAAAACTGTTTGTAAAAAATACAAACAAGGTGCATGCATGCAATTGACCTATGTGTCAAAATGGGTGTATTAAATGTTAACATGTGAATCAGTTAATATATTTTTACTCGAGTTCTAAATCAATAAAATCGTGTAACTGTTTTTTCACTCAACTCAGGCAGACAAAAAGTATTAATAAAGTTCAGAAATAGGTTTGATATGTTTTTGTTGAATAAAGTTGACAAAAAAGCACACTGTTCATTACATGGCAGATTAGGATGGCAAACAAACTGAACTCTCATAAACTTTGCCCAAATTATAAGGTTGCAATTTTCCTCAAAAAAATAGCTGATTAGGTGTCTTTGGCCCTGCTTTGGGCATTCGCACAAATTTTTGGGTTTTCTGGGAGTTTTTAAAAACAGAAAATCCTTTCAAACGTCACTTGCGTTTTCTGAACTTACGATTTTTTTTTGTATTTCGGCGGCGTTTTCTTTTGGTTTTACACCAGTTGCAAGTTTTCCATGCGTTTGTCTACTTAGGCAAATTCTTAGTTGAAGCCATGTTTTGCAGTAGTTTTGACAATGTAAAAAGTTAGATCGTTTACAGGTAAAAAATTATTAGTTTATGGTCGCCGCTAAACCCGCGACAGATTATCGGCTGTTACAATTCTTACTTTACTCTATCACAAATTGTTGCTGCTTTGTCATGTTTAATTTCTAGGCAATGCTTGTGAAAATGTGCATGGGTGGTACGGTAAGCCAAGAATTTTACAATCAAGCTAAAGTCCTAAAATAATATGGTTGGTTTCGCACAAAAAGTTATTCTGTTAGTTCAATTTATTGTCGGTAAATACTGGTCACTCTTCATGATTCGGGCCTGGATTAATTTATAGGTTGCAAGATATTTTCAGGATTATCTTTTTAAAGCCTCGCTATTTCCTATGTCCACACACTGACAAAATACTTGACGAAATATTTTCCATTTTAGCGCGACTTTTTTCTGTAGAGAATCTTGAATGGGTCGATTATTTTCTTGCAATCTCTAAAACACTTTCCAAAAAGTCATAATTGCAACCCAAAGATTGATAAGCTTGGTCTATCCAAATAAACCGTCTTGATACAAAATTAATAGAGGTGCATTTCCAAAAAAGTAACAAAAATAAATTGTTCAATAATTTTAATGTTAAATGTTTAAGACAGTTTGAACAGACACGAAATTGTATCGTTCCTCATAGGCGTGCAGTCAATTATATACAAAAAATCAAGTTAAAAATTCTGTTTTCGTATGTTTCGCAAATCCATAAGTGTTTTTAAAAATTTCATACCTTCCGAAAAAAAATTCAAAATACAAAATTCTTCATTTTTGTGAACATTTTGAAATTAGAAAAAGAAAACTTACCTAAAACTCACTCAAACCAGAACTCTGTAATTCTTATCGCATTAGCTTACCAAACCAAGTTAATTCGGTCAATGTTGTGAAAATGTTCGTGAAAGGTATGGATCAGAATGCCAATATTAAGAAATAGTAGCATTTAGCTTTTTAATATTATTTCCGCGTTACAGAGGAAAGCACAGGTGGTTTTGCTGGTGTTTCACCCGATGCTTTTAAAGTTAAAGGTCACCTTTTCCCGTGTATACGTGCATACCGCACTGAATATACTAACGTGGGGCTGACATAAGATAATCAGTATTTAAAATCACACGGTCCCATATATACAATCTTTTTGCAAGAACCAGCCTAAATTTTGCCTCAATTTAAAAGTTTTAGTAAAGTTTAACCACAAACATTTTCATCTTTAGCCTGAGCTTCCGGCTCAGTTAGAAAAATTGCTCATAAATTTCTTATAAAGTTGACTGTCGTTCTCATAAGAGTGAATCTGTGTAGTTTCATTTCGTGTACTACATCAAACGATTAACCATAAACTATCTTTTATCACTGCATGCTTTATTTACATTGTCTAGTTTGACAAAGACAATGGAAGTTTTACAGGCACAGACCAGTTGTAGTTGTGTGTTTATCATATTATGAATGGCCAGGATTAGTTGTAGTAGTAGTACTAGCAGTAGTAGTATTAGTAATAGTAGTATTAGTAATAGTATTTTTATTCACGTAAACACAAATGATCAAAGGCTCGTTTTAGCGTGTACGTGCTAATTATTCACAAAATATAAATAAATAAATAAATTAGCCTACAAAAAGAACAACCGATATAAAAATCAAAAAACAAAAAAACAGATAAAAGCTGTATTAAGACTGTTGACTAATTGCAACCACACACGTAGGCTAGCAGTCTCTTGAGCAAAAGTCTGTTTCGAAATTGAGATCTGATATGTTCAAAAAGTATATACCCTCACATTTTACTGAGCGCGTTTCAAAAATCTAACCAACTATAAGTTTTCCATCCCAATAAGAAAACACAATGAGATTTAAACCTATAAGTATAACTCATGAAGCCGTCGGAAACTTTATGACCATGAAAAGATTCAAAAGATTAATATACTTTTAGTAAAAACTAAAGTAGTGTTTTCATAGTTACTTTTTTGAATTATTAATTCATTGAGTATTCGGTTAGAAGGTATAATTGCTCGGTTCAAAAAAATAATAAGTCGTACTCCAATATATATAGCTCCGCATTTAATTTCGTTCTTTAATGCCTAAAGGCAGAGTGAATAATTGATATAATAGAAGCTATTAAACATCAGTGCCTGGGGGCTGGGGCATTTTAGTTCAGTTGTTGCATGTTTAAACTTTTGTTTCTTAACTTTGTTATATATTCCTATTTTACAAATTCCTTTTTACAACTTGTTTTAAGGCTTATACGAAGTACGTTTTAAACTAAGCCTATATCAACCGAGCGCTCAACAAACAACTCTATAAACTAGTTGCGATTCTGAGCCGATGATTCCACGTTATATTGCCCCCGCTAGTTGGGGGAAAATATATTCCATATTGGCGGAGTGGCGAAGCCACGGGGTCAATATGAGAAAAATATTTTCTCTCAAAGCCGGCAATATAATGTGGAATCACCGGCTCAGAATCGCAATTAGTTTTGTATCGCGCTTTTTTCAACTTTTTCACGCACGTAAAATTCTGAGCCGGTGTTTCCACATTATATCACGTCTCTCTCCCAGATCAAAATGTTAACTGTACGGCGATACTTTTTCATAAAAACGTCAATGCAATTTTTGAGGGACCAGGCTAAATGATTTTGAATATATTGGGGATCCTATTCTCAAACAGTATCTTAAAAACTAGCAGTAATTATAGATTAGTGAAGTGCGTTCGATAGTTTAAAGGTTGGATAGGATGGCAACTTTAGTCCTGTATAAAAACAGTTAACACAAACAAGAAGTCAAATGATAAACTGTTGTGTAATTTCATGGGAAGCTTACATGCTGTATTGGCTAAAACGACTCACACTCACACCCCCTCGGAGTAATCCAAGATGGCGTCGATTTGGATTAACCACAAAATCGAGATTTTTTTCACCTGCTCAGAAATGAAACTCAGACCCCCTGGGAGAAATCCAAAATGGCGTCGATTTGGATCAACCACAAAATCGAGATTTTTTCCGCCTGCGCAAGATTATGATTGCGTTCGACGTTAGGAGAACGCAATAAGATTTCATTAGATAAATTTGCATGTATTTTGGTATTGGGAAGGAAAACTTATAGTTGGTTAAATTTTTGAAAGGCGTTCAGTAAAATGTGAGGTTATATACTTTATTAGTTTATATGAACAATCCTGGCCCGATTCATAATATCATTAACACACAACTACAACTGGTCGATACCAGTATAAAACTTACATTTTCTTTGTCAAACTAGACAATGTCAATAAAGCAGTGATAAAAGATATCCTCATAGTCATAGCTTATGGTTAATCGTTTTATGTAGTACACAAAATGAAACTACACCTGTCAGATTTACTCTTATAAGGACGGCAACTTTATGAGAACAACGTGGCCGAAACTTAAAAAAAGATGAAAATGTTTCTTGTTAAGCTTTACTAAAACTTTTAAATTAAGGCAAAATTTTGGCTGGTATCGTATATATGGGACCGTGTGATTTTAAATACTAATTATCTTATGTCAGCCCCACGTTAGTATATTCAGTATATAACTTATAAGGGAATGTGACCTTTAACTTTAAAAGCATCTGGTGAAACACCAGCAAAACCACCTGTGCTTTCCTCTGTAACGCGAAAATAATATTAAAAAGCTAAATGCTACTATTTCTTAATATTGGCATTCTGATCCATACCTTTCACGAACATTTTCACAACATTGACCAAATTAACTTGGTTTGGTAAGCTATTGCGATAAGAATTATTGTGTTCTGGTTTGAGTGAGTTTTAGGTAAGTTTTCTTTTCCTATAATTTCCAAATGTTCACAAAAATGAAGAACTTTATATTTTGAATGTTTTTCTGAAAGTAGTCGAAATTTTCTCAAAACACTTATGGATTTGCCAAACACATGCACGAACATAGAATTTTTAATTTTTTTTCTATCATATTTGAAGATAATTGACTGCATGCCTATGAGGAATGATACAATTTCGTGTCTAACAGACTCAAATATTTAACATTATAATTACAATTAGATAATTTTATTTTTGTTGGTTTTTTGGAAATGCACTTCTATTAATTTTGTATTTGACGGTTTATTTGGATAGACCAAGCTTATCACCCTTTGAGTTGCAATTATACTTTTTGGAAAGTGTTTTAGAGATTGCAAGAAAGTGATCGACCCTGCAAGCATTCTCTACAGAAAAGTGTCACGCTAAAATGGAAAATATTTCGTCCAGTATTTTGTCAGTGTGTGGACATAGGAAATAGCGAGGCTTTAAAAAGATAATCCGGAAAATATCTTCAGTGCAAGCTATAAATTAATCCAGGTCCGAATCGTGAAGAGTGCCAAAATTTACCGACAATAAATTGAAGCAGAAAAACGTTTTGTGCGGAACCAACCATATTATGTTAGGACTTTAGCTTGATTGTAAAATTCTTGGCTTACCATACCACCCATGCACATTTTCACAGGCATTGCCTAGAAAATAAACATGACAAAGCAGCAACAATTTGTGATAGAGTAAAGTAAGAATTGTAACAACCGATAATCTGTCGCGGGTTTAGCGGCGACCATAAACTAATATTTTTTTACCAGTAAACGATCTAACTTTTTACATTGTCAAAACTACGGTAAAACATGGCTTAAACCAAGAATTTGCCTAAGTAGACAAACGCATCGAAAACTTGCAATTGGTGTAAAATAAAAAAAAAAAACGCCGCCGAAATACAAAAAAAAAATAAAAAATCGCAAGTTCAGAAAACGCAAGTGACGTTTGAAAGGATTTTCTGTTTTTAAAAACTCCCAGAAAACCCAAAAATTTGTGCGAATGCCCAAAGCAGGGCTAAAGACACTTAATCAGCTATTTTGTTTGAGGAAAATTGCAACCTTATAGTTATAATTTGGGCAAACTTTATGAGAACTGTTTGTTCGCCATCCTATTCCTAATCTGCAATGTAATGAACAGCCGAGCTTTTTTGTAAACTTTATTCAACAAAAACATATCAAACATGTTTCTGAATTTTATTAATACAATTTTGTCTGCCTTAGTTGAGTGAAAAAACAGTTAAACACTATTTATCCATTTAGATCTCTAGTAAAAAATATATTAACTGATTTACATGTTAACATTTAATATACCCATTTTGACACATAGGTCAATTGCATGCACATTACCTTGTTTGTATTTTTTTACAAACAGTTTTAAAAAGGATAAATTTTACACGGTATTAACTGACTGGAATTCTTCGTCGGAGTAAAACTTCAAAAAACAAAAACCGGCCCCAAAACTCTACTCCAAGGTTTGGCCAGTGCTCTGAACTCGTCCTTGTACTGTAGCTTCATTGCTTGTGGCTGAAAAGCTATACCGTTCAGATGAATCCTACTAACATGGAGGAAACAGCTGTACACGGTTGCCGTGCTTTGAAGTTACTCGGGCGAAGCTGGTTGTGCACATTGAGTGTAGCTTGTGGCCAAACCGTGGAGTAGAATTTTCAACGCTGTTATAAACATATGTAAATATGCAAACTAGGCAAGCTAAATACAATGGAGTAATGAACTGTAAAAAGACAATAGCTAAGACAAAGAAACTGCACTGGACTGTGAGTATAAACAGGGCCGTGTAAAATTAAGTGATAATGCCGAAATAAAGTAAATAAATAGATAAATAAGTAAATAAAGTAAATAAGAACGTTAAATAAATACTTTAGCTTTTACAGAGTCAGCTTGTTTATTGAGAGAGGGCTTAAGCTGTTTTTAATATATAACATCTCATAGATGAGACAGTCCAGTTTTCCACGGCATTTTTTAAGAACGGAAAAGTTCCTTGAGATTTGTTTGCTGCTAGAGTTGCATGTGAGTAGACTGAAGATTTCTGCTGATAGCTGAGTTCGGTACTTGATGTTCGTCAATGCGCTGGAACGTACAGATGTCGGGTGGTGTACCCCACGTACCCTGTTTCACACAGTGGACATTCGTACTTGTATACCACGCATTGTTCGTTACCGATGTTAGGTTTAGGCTCTGAAACACGAATATCATCAGCAATCTTGCGGCTCTTGAAAATAGGTTGAAATGGGACATCAATTTTTCTGCCGAGCGCATTTAGTTGTTTCTTCAAGACATCAGCCTATTTTTGATCTCTAAACGGGAGAGTAATTCATAGGGGCGTTTCATCTACACTAGAATCACCAACAGTTGCTGTATTTTCTGTTATAAAGGACTGGATTGTAGAACTGACAAGTTTTGAGGGTTACTTTGATTTGGCAAATATCTGTTTAAGGCTGCCACATTCAGATAAGAAAAGTTTACGATTAGAGGACAGTTTGTGCGCATGACTAACCATAGTGTTGACAAGAGTTTTTTTGTATCGATTGTCTACATTGCTATGATAATGTAACAACAACCCAGTCAGTGGTGGATTTATTTAAGACACGTGTTTGCAAATTATTTCCTCTCTTCATTAATGTCATCCCTAAGAAATGGAGTTCATCGTTTTTGGCCAGTTCCATTGTAAAATGCAATGCAGGATGCAATGCGTTAAGTTTTTCAAGAAATGATTGCCTAGTTTGCATATTTCCATATGTTTATAACCTCGTTGAAAATTTTTTTCCACCAGTTTGCCTGACGATGCCGTCGCGACGATGACGAAACGTTGTCATTTTTTATCGCTGGTTTTTGTATCGAAGTGACAAGTTTATCCTTTCTAAAAGCTGTTTTTATAGAAATATCGACTCAGCCGTTCAATTTGCATTTCTTAATTTGTTTTTACAGCTCTTTTCAGTATGGGTTCGTTCAACTCAAAACTCGAGGAAGCCGATTTTGAAAGCGCCAAAGACGGTTTACTGGCCATGCAAGGTTGGATTGAAGCCAAGTTAGATCGTTTTTACGTTGAGATGCAGGACGAGTTAGTGGGTGATGGCAGCAGTGCGGTTAGAATTCCTATCGTTTCAATTGTGAGAAAAAGCCGTGCAACATTTATCAAAGGTATCTCCGTCGAGAAAAATGTCATCTCTTCGTGCATACAAGATGCGGTTCGCAACGTAATTTCAGGCGACTGGGAAGACGTTGTAACAGAAATCCTTCGGGGGGCACTGAAAGTGTTTCTTGGTGATTCACAAGTGGCTGCCGGTGGGCAAATGCAGGTACGAGAGAGGTTGAATGTTGTGTGGCGCCAGCCTCGTACCCAGATCTCACTAAAAAGTGAGATCTGGGTACGAGATTAGTACCCAAACTCATTTATCCTGCACCTGCCATAGAATATACCTTAAATTCCAAAACAGTGTTACACATTTTTGATAGTATGCGACATTAAATTGAAAGGTGATTCAACAAACTCTTACATTTCGAGGACGTAAATGCTTAGAATGAACTTTATAAAATGAATGACCGTAAAAGCCAAGTAAAGGAATTTTTCCATTTTCCTTACATTGTTTTAGAGTTCATGGTATATAAACTATTATTGTGGCAAATTTTGTGGCGATAAGTTAGACAACTTTGAACGGCGCCCTTAAAAACAAACGTTTTTTTTTTATCTAAAGAAAAAAAAAATTGATAACTCTTTGCATTTCAGAGTGTATCATAACCGTAAGATATAAAAGTTTAAGCTGAACTTGTTTTATAATTCTATTAAATGTTTTGTACGCAGGAACACAAGAGCATGCATGTTGTGTGGACAGATAACGCGTTGCTAAGATTGGATGCATTCGTTCTTAGATTCGACGTTTCCACAAAATCCGACTTTCGAAAACACGCTCAATATTTTGCTGGCTACATGCTTCTGTCATCAGTTGTCGACTTTGACAAAATCAGTTCGGAGATTATTGCTTACGAACTGACGAGATTCATCCGCCAGGCAGGAAAAGTACTTCAGGAGGATGGAAAGCCAAAATTCAAGGATCCCAAAGCAAAAGTGTTAAAAGAGATCATGGATGTCAAATGCATATTAATGGGAGTGACAGAAATCTTGAGCTGCGTCGACAAATACCAGATCGAGAGGAGAGATCAAGTGCTCTCAGAAACTCCAGATTCGAAGGACAAGGAAGAAGAAAACGTTTCAGTGTTGACGTTTGCCTATGCTCTGAGCGACGATAAAATGGATGCGAAACAGCCGCAAGTTACTAATCAGGAAACGGAGGGAAAATTTAAGTCAGTTTTACAAGAGGAAAACTGCGACTAACTGAGGGGGTTCGTTTTTTTCATGATTATTTCATTAGTCTTACAAGTTCAGGTCAGTACGCAGAAATTTTGCTTGGGGCAAACAAAGGTTTTCGGTACCAATCCCTTCACAGACATTTTGTTATTCACAATTTCATTACAGCATATAAATTAAAAAGCTATGATATAATTTAACAATAACAACATGCTTTATTTGTACTTTGTATCTAAGTTTGGTTTAAATAATTTTGAATAGATAAAGCTACACTGTCCTGTATTTAGATTCTTTTAAAGGTTAATAAAAGAACTTTTAATTATGTCTTGATGGTTATTTTTCTATCGTAAACTTTATTTCTGTATTCATTACCGAGGCATTGGAACTTTACGGGTGCATGGTGGGAGATCAGGAGAGGCGCCGGAATTTATATTTATATAGATTTTTAGAGTTAGATTATTTGAGCTTTGTTGTGGTTAGAAATGATTGATCTCATATTACTCATTCAACTATAGCTAAATTTGAGCGTGTTTCGGTTGAAAATTTTGTGAAGTGAATTTGATCTGGGAAAGTATTGATCAATAAGAGAAAAGAAGCATTTTCCTACATTTGTTTTTACATTTCTGCTGTAAGGTGGATTGTACCAAGGATGTTTCTTGGACGATTCTTCCTTGTAGGCTGCGGTACATTGTGTGACTCTCTGTATGACAGGTTGCATTTATAGCCGGTTTTATCGAGTGCTTCTTGATACACAGTTTTGGCCTTATCAAAACATTCTTGATCAGAAGATATTTCACAAAGTCGTTTGTTGATGGAATCCGGGATGTTTTTTAGGATAGATGGGGGATGATTTGATTTGTTGTGCACGTAAAGTGGAACGTTACCTTCTTTTGTGTATGGATAATATTTACCACTTTGCAGGTCAAGCGTGACGTCTAGGAAATTAACGATGGTTTTATTAAGCTCAAATTAAATCCGATCCCACCATTTATAATAGTTGTAACTGCCGGAACCGAAGCGCTTGCCCTACGGACGGAAACTGTAACGACAGTAACCTGATTTACCAAGCCGAGGTCACAACATCAAACTCGATAGAAACATATATCGGTCTTTGTGACACAACTTTCAAGTTGACATATAGAAACCATGTATCCTCATTTAGGAACGAACGATATAGACACGCGACTGAATTAAGCAAGTACATTTGGAGCTTTAAAGATAGTAAAACTAAGTACAACATCAAATGGCGTAAGATAAAACAGGCCAGATCATACTCAAATGTAAACAAGAGATGTAACTTGTGTTTATTGGAAATTTTTTTTTTATTATATGTAGACCAAAAATGGCAACACTTAGGGGGCGTCGACAAATCAAAAAAATTTTAAATAACGTCCAATGGACGTTAAGGGGGGGAGGGGATTTAGCCGTGGACGTTATGGCAAAATATTTTTTGGTATTAAATAAACTTATGCCTAATTTCAAAAGTAAGCATTTAT
>JAOBRB020277137.1:0-21088 GCA_027575285.2 Zoanthus pulchellus | reverse complement strand
AAAGAGTAGGGTAGTGATCCCGGTGTTGTGGTCTGTCTGTTCTTCTGAGGGCATTTCTTGATGATATTATCTGTGAGTCGCTCCAGCGGACTATCTATAACCCTCAACTGTCAAACCTTGTACTGATCATTGTAAAGCGCCTTTGATCATATCGATATGAAAAGGGCACTTTATAAATCCTAAGTTATTATTATTATTATTATTAGAGTTGTTCGAGGGTCAGTTTTGCACCACGCATACCACGTGGCGCCCGCATGAAACGAGGGCGTTCGTAAATAGGAGCCGGTGGCTTTACGTTTGAATTCACGCTTGACACCCTTTTTAAAGTTTTTTTCCAGTTGCTGTTTGACGGTTCCTTTGTCGATGCTCTGTATACCGTGATCCAGTCCTTGCTTAATGAGCCGATTGACATCCAGTCCTCGTAAACTCTCGGTCGCACCGGCCACCATCAAATCATCTCGCAATCCACATCCGTATTGACCACTAAACCTGTACAGACTTCCACCTCGCATAGTGACAAATGGAGTATTGATTTTATTTGTCTTGTATTTATTTCAGTTAGGATTCTGGTACGATGATTTCACAGAGGAGTGTCTTCATCTTTTAGAAGTCTATGGCCCCTTGTCGGCTTCGAATCGTGGCACTGCCCGAGAACGACGGTTGGTCCTGCATCGTACGTACAAAGTATGGCATCGATGCCTTTACCATAAATCCGTCACGACCTTTTAAGGTATGTCGTTACGAAACACCAAGGTAATGCTCGATCCTTTCTTGCTATCAAAAGTAACAGGTTTACCATCTTGTTCGCTAATGTGGACTTCAATAGTTTCCAGAATGTTACTGTGGATCTTTTGAAAATGCCAGTGCTTCGGTTCGATAGTCATGCTGCCTTTTTCTTGTCTGTTGTATGGAATCTCTCTTAACAAATCGGTAATTTGCCCTCCTACAATACTACTGGCGGCCACATCACTATAGACCATGAGGGTACGTCTCGGAGAGCATCTCATATTATCATAGGCTGCATTCAGATTGGTAAAACACCAACTTACAATGGGTGACAAGGTCATCATATTTCTTTTTACCACAAATATAAACAGATTACCAAGAGGGTCCAAAAACCCGTTTGTGTATTCTTTACCACTCGATAGCACATCGTCGTTGTCCAACGGCATGAGATTAGGGCCTAACCCCCAACACTCTGCTCCTGGGCTGTCCAAACACTTTAACAATCCCATCTTCAAAGCAAGATCAGTACGAATGGATAAAAGTGGCCGAATTGTTTCAGACACCAGTGTCAGTTTGGAATTGTCCAAGAATACACATGCTTGATCTCCATGTCGTTCATCCGTAAAAGTGGGCACACATCGAAGTGGTTTCAGATTTGCATCCACAGCCGTACCAACTAGTTTTTTATCCACTCTGTTCAGCATGTAAGCAAATCCAGCCATGATATAATTTGTTACAGAAATCATAAACGCTTCCCCTGCGGGTGCTGTAAATTCTTTCACATCCTTATACTTGACGCGTGTAGGGGCCGACGTCAGAATTTTAGCATTCTTATCGACAGTGATGGCCATGATGGAAAAAAGGTCTCTGTTGGACAGTTCATTGTCGGCTATCTTTTTGATATCGGGAATACCAAGTCATGGTATCCCAGCCGACCAAGAATAGTATCAGTGGTATCAGGAATGGTGGCTCCACTCAGTGCAACCTGCCAATGTGGACCTCGCAGATCCAATCATTGCGGTAAACGTACTTTAAAACTATTGGCCTTATTTTCGGGAAATTCATCCACAAATGCCGTGCTTGGTAACGTCACGTAAAAGGATCCCGGTTTGGTAAATCGGAACGTCATGCTAGATTGTCTTTGTAAATCCAACTGCACGTACAGCAATTTTGTAGTTCTTTAAATCGTATGTAAGATATTTCGTTACGAAACACCAACGTGATGCTCGATCCTTTGTCACTGTCAAAGGTCACCAATGTTCCATCTTGTTCACTGATGTGGATTTCGATCGTTTCAATAATGTTACTACGAATCTTTTGGAACTGTAAATGACGGGGTTCGATGGTCATGCTGCCTTTTTCTTTGCGATTGTATGGAATTTCTCTCAACAAATCTGTAATTTGTCCTCCTACAATACTGCTGGCGGCCACGTCACTGTAACCATCAACGTGCGGGCTGGAGAGCCTCGTAACGCATCGTAGGCTACATTCAAATTGGTGAACCGCCAATTGAACGCAGGAGATAATTCAATGGTCTTGGTGACTGCATGATAAATCAGTCTTTTGTAGGTAGGACGTCTAGACCGTCGATCCGCGATATACGCGAGAAGGTGGGGACCAATCGTGTTAATGGTGCCGTTGTTTCCTTCAATCAAGCGATTGGGACCTATTTGGTAGGTTCCTCGGTCGTCCCTCTCAATCCATCACATTTTTAATGCCAGATCGGTGCGGATGTGTAGGGTAGGTCAAGGATTCAAGACGATGTATAATTGAGTATTATCCACGACCACTTGCATTTGCTGTCCTAAGGTTTCCATGTAGATTCGGGGTACGTATTTTCTTTTGGTGCTAGGATCTTCAAGCGTTCCCTTGGATTCCATAATGTTTTCTAAACTCGCTTCGGATAACAAGGCGGTATACTGGTTGTTGATGTAGTTCACAAACGAGGTCATGAACGCTTCGCCTGTAGCCCCTGTCCATTTTCGTACCACGGCGGGATGCATGGTCACCGTCATATCCCTATTCATCGTATTTTGTTTGGCTGTGAGTGTATAGATGGAAAACAAAGGAAAACTTTCCAAACGACTCTTGGCGATCTTGTCGGTATCGGGTAGGCTCAAGTCTCCATACCCCAAACGATTCACAATGTCATCCGTCGCATCCGGTAAGGTGGCGCCCATCAATGCCACTTTCCAATGCGGACCTTGCAGTTCCAACCGTTGCGGTAAACGCACTTTAAAACTATTGGCTTTGTTTTCGGGAAATTCGTCGCTAGAGGCAGTGCTAGGCAACGTCACGTAAAAGGATCCTGGTTTGGTAAATCGGAACGTCATGCTAAATCGTCTTTGTGAATCCAACTGTTGTATTTTTTAGGCCAGCCTTTCACTGCACGTACAATTGATTCCCCCGTCGTTTTAGAACTTTCTCGATACGCCACACCGTGTCGTCATCCACGTGTACGTTTTGTAGTTCTTGCGTGTAGAACGTCCCTCCATTGAGCGTACCGTCCAGTTCTTGTAATTTATAAGTTGATGGGACCGATCGAGTTTCGAAACACTTTCACCACTTCAAACACTTCTTCAGACCATTGAGGTAGGTAATCTTTTTTAAATGGACGTCGTGCTTGACTGATACGTACTTGATCTCCTACACGAAATTTAGGCGGTTGGGGTTTCTTGTCTTTTAAGTAAGGTTCGTAAAGAGTGTGCCAGACTTGGACTTCATTGCTTTGATTGACGTCCCGTGGTGCCATCCCGATACTACGATGAAACGAAGCATTGTACTCATCCACCAAGTCCTGCACGATGTCAATGTACTTGAGGGTATTGGCAGCCGTAAAGTAGCGGTACATGCGCCCTTTGAGTGTACGGTTAAACCGTTCCACCACCCCAGCTTTCGCATCTTCCGACGTAGAAAAATGATGAATGCCACGTTTCTTAAACAGGGCTTGCACAGCAGAATTGTAAAATTCTGTCCCTTTATCCGTTTGAAGGCGATGGGGTTGACAGGGCGACGCTCGTTTCAAAAGTCTCTGCCACGCCAATTTCATTTTTGGACCAGACTTGTCGTGTAACAATTCCACCCATGCATATTTCGAAAAAATGTCAATCACCGTCATCAAATACTTGTTGCCTTTATTGTACCGACTCACTTTCTGCATGTCCATGAGATCCGCTGCCCACTGATAATTGATTCCCATCACAATCACAGGGGTAGTAGGAAAGGTACGGCGTACAGGTTTATGCAACGTGTACGCTACATCCCGTTCTAAAGCACGACGTACTCGACCTACAGGAACTTTCTGAGCTCGAGCATACCGTGCGATGCCGCCAAGACTACCACGCTTCGACGGTTGTTCATATGTTTCACAAATCTTTTCAAGTTTAGACATGTTTCAAACCACTGTAACACGTGTGGCTTCCCAGGCTATACACAGTCTTGCACAAACGCAATAGAATATAAAACTTTTCAAAGGTGGAATACATTCGGGCATGCGTACACTACTCTCTCCGGATACATGCGACCCAACCACACCACCTACACGGCAAACCGACCCCAATGGCCCGGCTGATCTTCCATGATTTCATCCATCATTTGCAACCGTTCATCCAATGTATTCATGACCATGTGATCACTCATGGCTGCAAACACGGCTTTATCTTTCGGATGATACACCATCCGAGCAAACGCTCTGTACATCAACCACTTCAGTCTCATCTTCAAATAACAAGCTTGACGTCTTTTTCTTTTTTATAGCGTCCCTTTTTTTTCCTTTCAGATCACTGACCTGGATGGTAATATTAATTACTACTACACACCGACCTTATCCAACTACCATGTTCACTTGACGAATCTGTATTGGGTATACAACCCAACCAAAAGACGTTGCGAAGACATTCTTGTTTGTCATGCCAAACTTTTACGCCCCTAATTCTCGGTTTTTATAATTTTTTTTAGTACAAGACACTCGAACTGGACATGATGGCCTGTATGGTAAACAGAGGGTCCTATCACTGGCACTTTACCGACATCTCCCGTACCCTAACCTCCTATGTTGGATGCAACCATGACCTTATCTATCACACTTCTTCTCTTTTCAGCTCATAGCTAATTACGATACCATATGGCACATAATCTTTCATCATCATATCAAGCAAGTCGACAAGACACTTCAAGAATACATTGTCTGTGAAAAAGGAATGTGGATACGAGCCAAACGCAAGCCCAAACGCATTCGTATAGGCTACCGTCGCAAACGCAGCACACGTCCTCCTCCCAAACCACTACGTCGAGGAAATGTTTTTCTTTTTTAATTTTTCAATTCTTCATTTTCACAGATCGAAATGGACAAAACGCTTAAAACCATGTATGGATGGGACGACGAGACACTGGAAAGAATCTTTGGCAATGACGAGTTTGATCATCACCATCATTTCGTGGCATGGTTCCCCCATCTTCGATGTTATGCTGTATGCCCTCCCTTTCCTCCCCATGATTCTTCTTCTTCCTACACACATCTATTTTTGAACAAATGCGGACGCAGTTCCTTCTTTTCATGTCGCTTTCCGTTTCCTTTTAATTCTTAATTTCTCTTTCACAGATCGAAATGGACAAGACGCTCATGACCACATTTGGGTTTGATGTTGAAAAAGTGTATGGCAGACAAGCCATGCACCATCATTTTGTAGAATGGATCAAGGGAGATACCTATGGATCGCCTCTCCGCTGTTATCGTGCATACAATACAATACCAGGACACTCTTCCTTTCCATTCCACAACTATCTCTACATGAACCGCTACAATGGTCGTACTTTTTCGTAATTAAATTTCAATTTAAAATTCAGATTCTTTTAGACGTATGGTAGAGCCCCACGGGGATTCCTCAACACGAACACGTGACGCGTGTCGATGCCCTTCTGACCGCCGTCATTGAATGTCGTGCTGACATTGATAATTTACCCATGACGTGTTGACATGTCATTGGTTCTTCCTACAAACGAGGATTTTTTCTCTTCTATATCATAACACGACACTTCTCTTTTCCTTCAGTCTCTTTCGAACATGGCTGCTGTTACCAAACCTTCTGTTGCTCCACTTCAACCAAAAAAGGCACGCCCTACCAACTTGATCCTCCCGCCAAAAAAAGTTTCCTGGGATGCGGACCTCGCCCGTGAAGAAGCGCGCCAAATACGGAAACGTGAAGGCGGAAAACACACCCAATTGGCAGATCGTTTTGAAACGGAACATCTGCACGAACATCCTAAACGGGTACTGACAGAACCACCCCAACCTACACCGTTCTTTCCCGAGTACGAGATGATGGTACAAGACCTGCTCACCGGCACCACAGAAAAAACACATGTCGAGTCTAAATATTGCCCTTTTCATCAAGTCATTCTCGACATTCGTGTCATCCGTGTACTACCGCCGCCCCATCCGTGCCTGTCCCATGTTTTGTGCTGCCGATTCGATCGACGATTGGATACAGGGTCTGACGACACAACTGCACAACTCCTACAAAGAACAGCCCGACCAAGACTTGTACGTCACTCTTCCCTTCATCTGTTTCTGCATGCACGAAACTTACCACGATCTCAGGCTCAACAAAAGCAAGAGCGCTAAAAACCCTAACCGTTTTTATTTGGGGTGCAAACATCGTACCCTTCTGGAACCTGGCGGATGTATTTTTTTCCAATGGCTGGACATTCCTCTTCTCTCTCGCAATGCCCACGCCTGGTTCCCTCACTAAAAGACATGGCCTCTCAAACATGCCTCGTACTGGATTTAGATGGATTTTTAATACAAGGTGATTTTGTCGTTCGCGAAATGGGATGGTGTTGTGTACGCACTCCACACAAGTACGGATCGTACCATTACGCTCCAAAAACAGCTTTTGGCAACTTACAAGAAAAAGATCAACGTACCGTCCAGTTTGTACAACGTCGCATTCACGGATTATCCTACTACCCACCTCCAGGACAAGCACGCTCCTATCATTCTTTGGATCAAGATTTCAAGAGACTTTACAAACAGTACATGACCCCCCAATGCCCTTATGTAGCTTACAAAGCTGGAACCTTGCTCTATTGACACGTTTAAACATTCCCTGCTGGAATCTTGAAACAGCAGGCTGTCCTACGTTTGAACACTTGTCTCGTTTAAGAACTGTTTCTTCCTTTGGTCAACACAGGCATTTTTTAAAACATCATTGTCCTATTGTTGAAACGTACCATTTTGTACAATTTCTTTACCGTACGATACAGACTATATCAATTGGCATGTTATTTCTCGTCTTACTAATAAAATGTAATTTTTTAATGTCAGATGGCTGTGTTTGCAAGACCTTACCTCACGCTCAGAAACGGTTTTCAACTCAAAAAGACCCTTTGCTATGTCCTTCCCAAAGGCAAACCCACCCCCGTTCATCACGTCCATTATTTCCATCTCGTCACAGCACCTCCCCTAACTCTCGTCGGCATTTGCTCACCTCACTTTAATTCTATTTGTTTTCGTCTGCTCCAATAGATAGCGACACCATGGACGTTGACGAAACCTTATTATGTGACCTCCAACACACTTCCACCCAACATGCTCATTACATCCATCTCATCACCCATCCTGATTCTATCACGATTTATTTCTGCGCTTCTTGCTATGACGGACTTTCTCTAGACTTGGACGAACACAATGACTACGTCACCACTGACGAAGAGGAGGAGGAGGAAGAGGACATTTTCATCTAACACATTTTTTTCTTTTTCATAGATCTTGAACTGGAGTGTGCGACACTGCCTTTCCCTCCGCGATACTTACATTCATCCTTCTCCTCACGACAACCTGCCCTATTCCCTCTACTGTTTCTGTGGTCCTTGTCGATGGCGCTGTTTCAATGCCTGCCCTGCCGTTCCAAAATGCTTCCGTCCTGAATGCTTCAATTACGTCTTTGATTTCCAGCAAGGACGTGTTTCTGTCACCTATACCTACTTATGCCTTGACCGTACCCATTCCGTCCATTGGTCCTACCAACCTCTTCCTTTACCTCAACCTGAATTTGAACTTCGTCTACCGAGGTGGAATCCAACCACCCCAGGTTACTTGGCTCATTTTCGTGCCGACCCTGACTTTTTAAACCAACACTTTGAAATGCAACTACTCTATACTCACTGGCCTCCTAGTTGATAAATTTATAAATTTTCTTTACCTAGATCCTTCTTGGTAGCAGCAGCAGTATGACTTTTAGTACTTTTTTCTCATTCATTACCACTCAATGCCAGACACATCATTCCCATTTCTACCATCTTCATTACACGCACTTAAAACCTTTGCGTCATTTCAATCCATCCTCTAAACGTTGTCGTCCCTATAAATTCCTTCTTCCTTTTTCCTAGGTCATGCATGATTTTCTTCAACGTTCATGGATTCCCCGTGCCGAGTGGCGTCTTGTATGTAACTGGGACGGCAAGCCTTGCATACCCCTACTCACAAACACCACATTTTTCTCACCATGCATTCACCCCCTCCACCTATCCTCACTAGATCATCCTCCACGATGGAAACTGGGACAGTTGTGTCTGGCATCTGAGCAGTCACGTGCGCAGCCACTACCCAAGCCACGTCGACCTACTCCAGCAAACGATGCGCCAACTACGACAGGATCCTGGTTACTGCCTGTGCCAAACCGTCAGTTATGCCTTCAGCAACAGAAGCACCGACTACTACACTAAATTGACTATAGACCTTTTCTTTCTCAAACATTATTGCAAAATAGTTTTACGTAAGGATTTAGACACGGGTCGGGTGGATCTTTATACCGTAGACGGACCTATCACCCATCAGGAACACCAACCCCACACCTTTTAATGTTCTTGTTAGATTACTTTACACTAAGACGGTTGGTGGGAGTGCCGGGAACATTTACACGGACACGTGGCTGATTTTGCACTAACTCAACTCCTACCCTGGATGAACAAAATGAACCAAATACGGAACGACCCCCTTTACTGCCTATGCACCCCTGTAGGATACGGGTATGGTAGAACAAGTCACGCTCATTTTCAAAGATTCATCATAGACATTTATTTTAATAACGAGTATTGTAAGTTTATATTCATAAAAAAATTGAGAACACAGCAGGTAGACATGAACGTTATTGAGCCTTTGTTTTAATTAAAATTTTAAATGTTATTGTGTGTCGTTTTTATTTTGTAACATAGTCCCACATCACTTCAAACACATCATCCGCTTCGTCCAACGTTTTAAATTTAGGTTTCAAACAATAGTGTTTCTCGTACACTTGTATTCTATTCCACAGTTCGCACACGAGTTCCATGACTGTTTCTATACTATTCGTACCGTAGTACCAACACCAATCACGTAATTCCTTGTACACCAACGCTCTTTCTTCTTCATTGTCATGACATAACCAGCATTGCCACAAGTCACTCACACTGTCGATCTTCTTGTCCCATTTTCTCATCACATTTAACATCTTTATCTCTTTTGTTGCCATGTTCTTTCTCTTTTGTTCACGGTGATAGGACTTGACCTCTTCCAACCACAAGTGTTTCACAAAAGTGTAGATGCCAAGCATCGCTTTGTTCCTTTTATCCCAATACTCCGTCGTCTTGGTCAAATCAATGACATCATACACTCTCTGTACCACCTTTTGTATATCGTACGCATCACATTCATACTCAATGTGGTCCAATATGTCTGATACTGCCGTAAAAATACCCTCGGGTCGATAAATCCTCACATCCATCCTCTCTCAAAGTTGTTACAAAACTAAACACAACAGCACGATTCCCTCCCCTCTTATAGTTGACCTGTCAGATCACGTGCTTTTTCTTTTTTCTCTGCAATCTTCCGCTGGCAACGCGCAATCTCCTTCTCCATCTGTTTCACTTGTTTCAACACGTTTTCTTTTTCCTTTTCCACACATCGCTCTTTCGCTTCCCCATCCATCTTCTCGTACAGTCCATACGTCGCCGACAGTTTCTCATGTTCTTCTTGTTTCTTTGTCACAATTCTCTGAAAACGTTTTAAGCCACGTCTCACTTTCACATAATCCGCATACACTTGCAGCTTCACTTGCACTTGTTCCTGCTCCATGGCTAGCACCAAAATGACACTTGTTACACGTTCACACTGTTTTTAATAAGGATTCATCACGTCAAAGTCCTCTTCTGCTTCAAGCAATGTTTTGTATAATGGCTTCACCTCCGTTCCTTCCTTGCTTTGTCTCGTTCACTAATGCACACCCACGACCACAAATAACAAATGTCTTCCACAATAGAACAAAAACCTCTCTCGTCCTTTGTTTTGCGGAACATGTGACAATACGTTTGCACCGTCGGTCCTCGTCGTGTAGCATACGATCAATAAACACGTCATAATTCAAATTATAGCAACCCACATTCCATCGCCTCAACACGTCCAAAAGCTCCATCTCTGTCCCAATGTTGTCGCAAACTGTTCACACAAACAAACTGTCCACTTTTTAACACGACGATTCAGCATCACTTATGACGTTTTTTATGTCGTCATCCCCTTCTTCTTCTTCTTCTCTTTCTCCTTTCCAGCTCCCGAGAATTTCATCAACCTCAAGTTATTTTGACCCCATCCCATATCGTTCCTATAGATCGTTTGCAACAAGACATCTTTCACTTGAAAACAAAGCGCTTTCACCATTTTGATATCCTCATAGTTTTGCACCAGTTGTTCCCTTCTGATGGTGTTGCAATGCGAACCGGCTTTCTTCAACACCTTTTCCATTTTCAAACAGAGCTTGTTGGCCGTTTTGATGTAACCATGACCCCTGCACAATTCCTGGCTGACATTTCTAAAACATTTGGCAATTTGTTTTTTCAATTCTTTATTTCGTGTCGCCGTTTTTTTCAAAGCTTCCGAAGATTTCTCCATTTTCTTTCTTCGGACCTGAGTCTGCACTACTCGCGAGCAAATGATTCGACGATTCTTCGTTTCGGCTCTTATAGTCGGTCCGTTGCTTAGCAAAGCATTCTGGGGTCAATTTCGGTTTGATTCCGACATTTTGAGGCTCACTTCCGGTTTTGGGTACTTACACTTCCGGTCCATGCCCATATTTGGGCATAAATGTCTGGGCACGATTTGCTTTCATTTCCGGTTTTGACCATATTTGGGCATGACTTCCGGCTTGGTAACCGTGTTTCCTGTTGTATTCTCGGTGGTAGCACTACTTTATACAGCTACGGACAGCGCGACTCCCAACCGAAAATTTGGCTGGGACCTATGAACCAGGGACGCCCAGCATAGGAGACAAATCTTTTATTGAACGAGAGCCGCTGTCGCACTGTGGCGACATAAGATTAAAATGCGTGAGTTTCATTGGTTTATTTAAATTTTGTTCGAAATTTCATGAGCTGTGAAAGTCATGTTTTATAATATTTTATAACGAATTCAGGAAACGGAGCTCCATAAATGTTAAGTTACAGGCTAATAAACTTGTGTTTTAATTGTCAAGCGATAAAGTACAATAAAGAAAAGTGTGCTTTTACCTTTACTTTCCTGAGCTTCGTACAAAAGAATTCCAATTTCCCTGTACAAACTTGGATAAGAAAGCTCACAAGATTTTTCTATCAAGGTTTGGAACATGCAATCTTTTCTTAAGCAAAAGGCACTTGATAAACTATAACCGTTAAAGGCGACATCGAATGATGTTGTAGTTATCCATGTAAGATGCACACAGACAAAGAAATCCACAGTTGGCAGCTCCTCTGATAGCACTCTGCGACGTGCGCGCTACAACATGTCAATAAACAAAGTGCGGAGTTTTGTGACTGAGTGATGTTTTCATACTCCATTCATTGCTTAAAGTAAGGTCAAATAAGTCGATGAGGACGTCCACTGAAGTTCCAACAAAAGCTTAAACACTTTCCAAGTTGTTGGCATTTTATAGATGACATGGCTTCGATTTGTTTTTGTTCTTTTAAGGGCAACTGCACTGTAAAAACGTCAAAATTGATGTCTTGTTTGAAAGCTACATTTTCAGAAATATCTATCGAACTCAGTAGCAAAGTCAAAGCTTAAATTCATTTGTTATAACTGTATTACTATTTATTAACAATTGTAAAATAATATTTAAATTACGCAAACCGTTGGTGATTTATATACGCAATGGATTTTTCTTTTTTTACAAAGTTCTCTTTAGCAACCATATACCTTTCAGTTTTGTTCTTCACTCACAATTATTCCAAATTAACGTTTATCACATTTTCTTCATATGTAACAAATGTTCATTAGAAAATTTTCAGTAAGCTAACAAATTAAGTCAAAGCCATGAAAATACCTGTAAATTTATTATCCGAGGGCGTACACACAGTTCATACAGGGAAAGCCACAACACAGAGAACCAATCGCTTTGAGAGTTTATAAAATGGCGCGAAAAATAGTCATGATTGAGCGCGTACGTTTTACAATTGCGTAAACACACTGGGTACTTTAGTGGTAATGGAATTTCCATTCATTTACAACAAGTGTTTGTGTAATATGTACATAAAAAAACTGTATTGAAATATAAAGCTGTGGCACATTTAGGAATGATTGTACTTACAGCATATTTAGGGACGTTACCCGTGCTTCGTGTTTATAAAGCACATATCAAACTAATTATAAAAAAAGTTTTTATTTTAAACGCAAAGAATAGTTAGAGGGAAAGAACTTTAATTACTTACGAAAATGGCTGTTGTTAACTTTGAGAGGAGTACGTATAATTGTTTTCCTGGAGTAGATGGGTTTTTAGACGTTTGAAGCAAGTAATTAAGACAAATCTAATTCTAAACGGAATAAAGGAAGCGTTAGTTATATATGGATTGGATAGAGGGATGAAGGAGCTAAAAAGAGCTGGTGTACATGTAGAAGTGGGAGATCGTGAAAGTTTTGCTCATCAATTGGGGTGCATTCAGTTTGTTGCTAACTTTGTGATGGTTATGCCAAAATTTTAACCTTGGATTTGTGCAAATTGGTTAATTGCTTATTACTCAGGCTAACTGTGGTAGGCCGAGTCTAGGTTTATCTTTCTAGTCTTTCTATCAATCTATCTATCGACAATGTCGAAAACGTGTAAGCCCGCGTTGTAATCAGTCTGTGGTTTTCCGTTACCAAATCAATATGGCCAATTTTGTACGGGAGCTAATAAACAAGTTTTAAAATAGGCTACTTATCGAAAAGATGTCTTTTAATGAACTTCTTGCTTTGAAGGTCAAAGTATACACAAATTAATGATTAACATGGCAATTGTTTAAGTCAGTTCGCTTTGTATTCGTGTCAATCCAACACGGGACATGTTTTTAAAGCATTTTTTAGCATTTTATTTTTTACAACCCAAATTTATGTAAGGAACTCTTTTTATAGTTTAACTCAAACATTAAAGAGTTTAATTTAAAAAGTTTTAAAAAATTAAAGTTTTATAGAAGAAAGAACTGTACAAAATAAATACGGTTTTAAATTATATTATGCAAATTAAATCGAGCTTCGTAATGAAATGCTTTCAACCATAAAATATTCTCAAGCGTATTGTTTGCAAACTGACAGTTTTCACATTTTTACAGAACTGACGAGGTTAATTTTATGGTAGGAAAATGGTTCTTGATTTTTTGTAAACTTCTAAATGACAATGACTATGATATAAAAGTTATTCCTTATTTTGTTTTTAGACATTGAATTATAGCTCGCATTTCTGAGGTTGTTAGCAGAGCGGCTAACAGCAACTTTTAGGCCGAGTCATTCATTTTGTGATACAAGCATAAAACTTGGCATAGTTAAACTTTAGACCCATCACTATGAATCCAAACATTAGGTAGCCCGAGTAAACGCGTGTGTACGCGTCTAGTTGCTAATGGAGTACAGGTTGCAGGATATATGAACAAAAATGCAAGTAGAACTAGAAATAGAGTTTTTTTTGTAATTATTAAGTACTCTGATACAAATGTTCTACTCTTAAAACTTTTTATTCGTTATATTCCAGTCATTTCATTTCCAATTACAAGTTTCAAAATTAATAACTTGTTTACAACTGTTAATTTATTTTTTGCCAGATATTATAATTTGTTAGAAAAACGTGTATATAATTATTATCTCTGCTGCCATGGGAACAAAACACGTGAGGCTAACATTAGTTATTGTCAGGCAGCTCTAAATTTAATTTTAACTAAGTACCTAATATGATGTACAATGAAAAGTTCTCTAGTTGTTTCACCAATGAAGAACTAGCCACACAAAACAATAAGAACTTCGCAAAACCATAACAAGACCCCTTTGGGTCAAGTGAATTGAAAGTAGCAGGAACGGGAGGACAACTGCGTCAATTTTTCATTTCAGTACTTTTCAAATAAAACTATTTAGGCTTCATTACACTACTGAAAGGGAGAAAGAAAATAACAAAAGCTAGTTGTCCTAACATAAGCATTGTGACACAATCGCAAAACTGTTTTTTTGGTTTCACAAAGACAAATATCAGTCTAAGATTTTGTCAAACAAAGGAAACTAGCAACAACTTGAAAAACAATGGTGCTGCTCCTGCAAGCAAAATGTGGCTCACCAGGAAGGAATAATCAAACTGCTACATTGCTTTAATAAATGAATGGATAAACACAATAAAATATAATAACAATGAACTAACTATTTTAGTATCTCATGTACATAAATATATACACAAAGCTGAATTATTACAAAATTCAAATCCATGGCAACAGTAACCATTACCAAAATTCTGGTAATGCTACACTAATGATAGTTCAGACGAAGCCAATAACAAATCACAGTGGTATTACCATAAGGATTCAGAATCAATCCTAGTTCTTTCAATAGGTCAACTTTTAAAATATTACCAAAATTCAGTTTTATGTATAGTCATCAATAAGGCGTATGATATCAACGCAACAGTATAAAGACTTCACAACTGGACTAGAGAGGCGATTTAAGTACTGGTGGTGGCTTAAACAACAGTAGCTAAACTAGTTAGTAATCAAGGTATGGGAAGTGCTCTGGTTTCCGGTTTTAGTGGTAAGTTTGCAAACGGTTTGCGATAACAACAAAATTTACATGGACACACTGTTATCTTTTCTAATCTGATTTTTAGTTGATTAAACAGCATGTTATATTGAGTGTTTCGATTACACTTAATAAAGAGTATAGCTGTATAATAGAGGTATGAATTCATTTAGTTATTGTTTTTTCTTGCTACCCATCAACTTATATATCTTTTTCGATGAATGAATTTTCTTCTTCATAAGTTCACTTGTAACGGGTCAGTGAGCACATCGTTTTGATGATAACTGTCAACACATATTTAACGAAAGATATTTTGAACCAAAACAAACACGTTCCTTATTTGAGATTTTCATACAGTGTGCACTGACGAGATCTTTAACTCAAAATATTTCAAACTATCCACATTAAGGCCAAAAACACTGACATTTTTACTGATTTTCCAAAACTCCAAGCTTCACTACTCCTAATCAACGGACCACGAAATGAATAACTATTGCGTATATCAGAAAAGTAGCACGTGCGGAGTCAACATGAGAACGAGGTTAAGGTACAGACAGTACCCATCGCATCTCTAGTATACCGCTCAACCTTGAGGCCGTACACAGCATGGTGGCAATGTGACTGGATACCTTTATTAACAAGTTGAGAACCTCAATATTTTTCACTTTTTGAAAATACACATGCAATCTTTTAGGGTTCAAATATTTACTACATTTCAATTTCATTGTAGACCGTTCCATCAACTTTCTTTCTCCTTCCTTTAGCTTGACAATCTTTAAGTCTGGATTTCTTCATCTTTTTCTTAGATGGATTTGATGGAAATGCACTGTCCAGTCCATGCTTACCAGATCGTAACTAAATTTGTTCTCAAATGATTCTCTCTTGAGAAATCTAGCTATACGCTTTCTTAGAATCTCACACATTCGATCATAGAGAATGTGAATCTGAGGGGCGCTTCTCTGAATTAATTCAAGAAAATCTTCAAACACAGGTGAAACGTTGTTTATAAACTCCAGCTGAGCCCTTGTTCTTGTTTTTTTTCTAGTCAGTCAACATCTCCGCAACTCTCTTGTATGCGATGCTCTTCGGGGCCGACTTACCGTCTTTTCCCAAATCCTTGAGAAATTGGCATATACAGTCCCACTGTTCAAGAATCCGTCGCACAGCAGGGCCTAATGAAAGCCACCTTACTTCCGTGTGCTCCTGAAACTTGTGTGCATCCACCCCCACTGAACATTGCAATTCTTCGTAATCCTCTCTTCGAGCTGCAATGTGTTGGAATATGGAGTGGATGTTTGTACAAGGTTGTACAATTTATTGTCCATATTCCTCCATCTCTTTGGCAAAACCATTATGTGAATGAATGGTGAAGAATGCAGCTCCCCAGATCAACAAAACGGGCACCGAAATTTGGATAATCGGTTTTAATTGCTTCTTCAAGGTTCTTGAAAATGGTTTTGTTAACGTTTGGGCCATCTTTGACCAAAGAACAGTGATGAATAGAAGTGAACCCATACTTCATTATGGATTGGCGACCAGTATCGAAGGGTTAGGTCCATCTGCTTCATCACTTCACTCATCAAAGTGAAGACAATTTGGTATACCTGATTTCTTGACATCATCTATAAGCACCTAAATTTGTGACGTAATAATTGTAGCAAGTGTTATCACATGATAAGAGTGCAAATTAGCAAGAATAGAGATCAAATATGAAATATTACCTAAATAAAATGAGGACCAAGACCCTTTCAAATAACATATGATGCGCATGTCCTGCTCATTGAAAAAACAGCAGCAACCTTGTTGTCAGGAAACATTGCTCTGAAAGTGTCCCAAGATTTGTCTACTAATCTAAAACAGTAATTACAGGATGTTAAGGTTGCGGACCTGTAATTGATGATTGACAACTGTCTTGTAGGTCCTGTCAAAGAATCAGGGCTGTATTCATTGGCAGGTGCTTGAGGTTGACTTTGTGCGAATAACTTGCTTTGGGACCTATCAACAAAGGGCTTGAGTCCTTGCACATGCTTGGCTTTCTTAGCATGTTAAAACAACAGTGACTTTCCAGCGCTATCGCATCGAATTTGACATTCGCAAAACCTACAGTGTGCAAGGAAATCATCTGCACCCTTATGGCATCAAGTACCGAGTCTTTGACCATTATTTTGCATCAATGGTAGAAAGCCAAGAACTGCTACATTTTGTACTTCCTCCAGGCATTTTGGAAACAGATATTGGTCAACAGTAACAATGATAATTTTATGAACATTTTGGAGTCAACTCTTGAAACAATTCAGTATGAAAACAAACTTTGCCTATTTCTGGGCGACTTTAATATTGGCCTAATCAAAATCGAGACACATGCAGCGTCTGAATACTTCATAAATATGCTTTCTTCGTACTTTTTCCAACCTCAGATCTTTCAA
This sequence comes from Zoanthus pulchellus, assembly GCA_027575285.2. Lineage (NCBI taxonomy): Eukaryota > Metazoa > Cnidaria > Anthozoa > Zoantharia > Zoanthidae > Zoanthus > Zoanthus pulchellus. The sequence continues at coordinate 3,907 of JAOBRB020277137.1, read as the reverse complement.
CCATCAAGGATCACTCATCATTCCGCAACGTTGGTAGATAGTATATTTTTAACTCTCTAGAATATCACATCATTAGTGGATACATTATTTATGACCTAACTGACCACTTACCGAGCTTTGTCATCATTAATTTCCTATCTGTCTCCAGCAGTTAACATATATAAAAGAGATAATCGCAACTTGATAAGAATGATCTTATTGAAAAGGTGAAACTAATTAATTAACAGGCAGAAAATATATTCTAATGTTTCTGACCCAACAACTATGTTCACATCTTTTTATGCTAAAGCCAATCAGATAATAGACAAACACCTACCCTATAAAATGCTATCCAGAAAAGAAATCAAATTTAATTCAAAACTATGGATCACTAAGGGAATAAAAGCCTCAAGTAAACTCAAAAATAAATTGTATAAAAAATATCTTAAATAAAAACTTACTTATTATTTTGTAAGTTTAAGTATTATCGAAATCAAATTAACCACCTCGTAAAGATAAGTAAAAAAATGTATTACAATAATTATTTTCAACAACACATCAACGACAAAAACGGGAAGAAGGTTTGGAATGGAATAAGACAGATTGTACAATATAAATTAAAAAAAATACCTGCACCATTAATAGAATAAAAGAAGGTGATATCGACATTACACAACCAAAAGAAATTGCTAATGCTTTTAATAACTATTTCGCATCCGTAGGTTGCAATTTAGCTAAAATGATAGAGTGTGTTGATAGTAACCCAATGGCATATCTTAAAACACCTTTAACTAACAGTTTTCATATCGCACCAGTTACAGCATTTGAAGTAGAGTGTGAGATCTATGCGCTTAAGAATGATAAAGCAACAGGTCCTTATAGCATTCCAGTTCAAACTATGAAACCGCTGAAATCCGTGATTTCAAAATCGCATGCTACTTTATTTTCTCTTTTGGTATTGTTCCCTCAAGCTTAATAACAGCAAATATAATTCCTATTCACAAAAAAGATTACCGATTAACTTTATCCAATTATCGTCCAATCTCTCTTCTCTCGGTGTTCAATAAGCTTTTAGAAAAACTAGTGGCAAATCGTTTGGTAAAATTCTTGGAAGATAATAATATATTCTATAAGAATCAATTTGGTTTTCGTAATTACCATTCAACTGATTATGCAATATTAAGTATTATAGATAGAATACAATCAGCAATAGACACATCAGACTATTCCTAATCAGCAATGAAATTTATTCAAATAATTATAACTAAAAAAGAAGTAATCTACAATCAAAATGACAGTGTAAAACATAATTTATTATCTTTCTTTGTGGGCGACCCCAGCGCCGTGGGGAACTAAACTTGCATTTCCACTCAAATCCGCTGTTAGGAAATTTTTTTACGGATCATCTGTTATGCCTCCTGCCATCGCTATCGTCCTACTTGCTCCACATATATAACGTAAGAAGTGCGAGGAGTTGCTTCAGTTCTAAGACTCATTTATTATCCATCAGGTAAAGTAAGAGGATTGTGCAGCAAGTTTGTACGATTATAAAATTATCTAGCCTGCGGCGGAAACACGCTCAGGCTAAAATTTTCTCCTAACATCAAGCGGCGACGCCATTTCAAGTCACGAAACTATCGACATGATTAAAATCTCCATTACTTGATCGTTAAGGTTAAATAAATTCTTTCTCTTTGGCTATTTTTGACGAGCTCGTATATTTTACAAAATGAAACCGTTATCATCTTGTCCACGCCATACAACTCATGCCTATTGCGCACGTTTCCCGATCATAGACAGTGCCAGACTATAGTGCAAGTGGTTGTTAGTTTCATTCATGACTTGATTGAACAATCAAGTTGACAGTTCGTCAGATTTGTTGATCAAATAACATTCAAGCATTTTTTAAAAGCTTTTACTTTGCTACTGAGATTGTTAGATATTACTGAAAATGTAGCTTTCCAACAAGACATTTATTTTAATGTTTTTTGAGTGCAGTCGCCCGTAAAAGAACCAAAACAAATAGAAGCCGTGTCATCCTATAAAAAGCCGACAGTTAGGAAAGCGTTTAAGAGCTTGTTGAAATTTCAATGCACGTTCTCATCGACTTATTTAACATTATCTGAAGCAATGAATGGAGTGTGAAAACATCACTCAGTCACAAAACTCCGCACTTTGTTTATTGACCTGTTGTAGCGCAAAGTGCAGTGGAGCTGTCAACTGTGGATTTCCTTGTTTACGTGCGTCCTACATCGAAACATACAACATGGTCAGACGTCGCCTTTGACAGTTATAGTTTATCAAGTGCCTGTTGATAAAAAATTTGTGAGTTTTCTTATCCAAGTTCGTACAAGGAAACTGGAATTCTTTTGAACGAAGCACATGAAAAGAAAGGTACAAACACACTTTTTTGTTGTTGTTGTATTTTAGCTTGACAAAGAACTTATTAGCCTGTAATTTAACATTTGTTGAGGACACAAGTACATATAAATTATTTAATTTAAACGTATTAAATAGCGTCATGCTGTCGCAACCATAGCGTCAGATATTTTGTGTAAGTTAGTTTTTACGAATGGATAAGCGAAGCTTATCCATGAGTATTGTGGTGGGAGTGAAAACTTATGCGCTAATGTTTCCTGGCGTAAACTTTAGTGTTCTGATTGGTCCGTTCCAATCTTGTCCCCAGAGCCCGCGCAATCATAGCCAAGTAAAAATTCAAAATGGCGACAGAGCCCGCGCAATTATAGCCAAGTAAAAATTCAAAATGGCGAATAGAAGGGAATTCACGGCATTGACTTTTTCGAGATTAATACTTTTTTCGCTGAGTTTAATGGTAGTTCAACAAGTTAAATTGTGTTTTATCACTAAGTTACTAATTTTGCGTGGACGCGAGCTTCTTTCCCGTGCTACGATATGGATAATATGATGGAATTGGAGCAAGTTAAATTGTGTTTTATCACCTAGTTACTAAATGCCCAATACATATCTCACAATTCTACAGTAACAAGGATGAAGAACTTTAACACATTGCTCTATTCATCAAGAACGTACATGTATATAAAGAAATAACATTATGACAAAAAGGAGTATCCTAGCACTAATTAAAAACTGCCTTTGCAAGACAGACAAGATCATTGCAATGAAAACAAGTGGAAAATGCCATACATATTTACAAAACAACATATCAACAAGAAGACACAGCCTCCTGCACGCACATTGTATTTTTTATTATATAAAACACAATATCAAATAAATGTCTTTTCCTCATTTACATTTCTAGTTATCACTACGAGTTGGCCCCGGGGAATTCCTTTTATTTAGTTTCTTATGAATTGTTATCAATTTTAAGGCATTTTTTGTGTGTAAACTGTAAAGGAATCTTGTTACACTCAAAAAACAAAAATATGATAAATCATTTTAATAACACATTAAACAGTTCAACCCCGGTCTATATTAGTATATTTTGACATCCTTATCCATTCGTAGCTATTGGTTTTCCTTTGATTCAAGTTTCGTGGTAAACGACAGCTTGGTAAGTTTTTTTCAGACTTTTTGATAATTTCTTAATAATTTACGAACTTTCAACTGATATTTATTCAGCGTGCTATTTTTAGAGCATGATTTTCTTACATTCAACGTTAAAAATGATAATTTACGAGTGTAACTTAATTAGAAAGTGTAACTTGTTTTCCATGTTGATTAATTAAATCCTTGTAATTATGTTCCCAAGTGCGTCAAAATCACCCGAACCGCAAGCCAAGTTTTCGAAATTTGTGTCGTTTAACCCTTTCCCATCCAGGAGGTTTTTCGAGTTTTTTGTATCAAAAAAATCAATTAGAAACATCCCACTATGTGTAGTACCCAGGGATTGTGTTTTTAGTTTGTGTGGCGATGGCGTTGTTGAAGTGTCTTGTCGCCGCTGTAACCG
>JAOBRB020277026.1:0-11336 GCA_027575285.2 Zoanthus pulchellus | reverse complement strand
AGTTTTCTTCATTTCAACAACTAGTTATACTCTGAATATCATAAACTACGTCATATCACACCGCTGACAAGATCAATTGAGACCACGGTATCAAACATTTTCTTAAGAGTTTTCTTCATTTCAACAACTAGTTATACTCTGAATATCGTAACCTACGTCATATCACACCGCTGAGAAGCTCAATAGTGACCACGGTATCAAACATTTTCTTAAGAGTTTTGGGAGTTAATGTTAAGGGTTGACATTATCATTACCTGAGTAATCTCAGCCTCATGGCCCTGTAGAACAGCCGTAAGTTTCATTTCCGATCCCTTGTCCGAAAACTGTCGAATATACACGAGTCTATCCGAAGATACGTAGGCAAACTCATTTCTAAAACAAAAGTGACAAAAATGTAATTGAATTGTAAAAGATTCCAGAAACTCTTCTAATACATTGCAATTTCTTTTCTTTCCTCCCAAAACAATCACAATCCATGGTCTTTAAAGTGCATAGGACATGGATTTTTTTTTAAGTTTTTTAATTTTAAATGTATACTTAACAATAAACCGAAGTTATTTTCTGTCAAAAATCTTTTCCCGTTGTTTTATTGCGTGTTGAAAATGCTGTTTTTTGCTTAAAAAGTGTCCGCCGTCCGCGCGGCCAAACCACCGCCTGTGACGTCACATTGTTTGCAACTTTTCTTTGAAGAAAAGAAAAAAAAAGCGATGGAGAGTAAAACAACCAAAAAAAGAGGATGATATTGCATGGCCGGAGCGCCGAATAAAAAAAGCTGTCAAAATACCAATACTGATGGCATAAAAATGCAAGTTGCAAACAATGTGACGTCATACAAGAACCCAAACTCCGAACAAATTTTTACTTCAAAATTGTGTTTTCAAGAAGCAAAAAACCGTGGTTAGATGTTTTTTTGAGGACTTACAATATCAACTTTTTCTTTCTCAAGCATTAAATGTGAGAAAACGCCGAAAAAAATCCGTTTCATATGCACTTTAAACCAAGTATTTGAAAGAATAACATAGCAAAGTATACACACTTAAAAAATACAAATACATACTTAATAACAACTCCCCAAAGGGGCTTTTCAGTGTCATATTAAAAACCTCCGTCTTTCCCAATTAATAATCCCAACTGGTAAGAGGCAAACCAGTTGGCTTTTTACAAAGCGTGGTAAATTTGTCTCTGGGATCACCGAGGACAAATTTATTCAATGGTCTGAGTTGAGGAATCGAACCCAGGTCTTCCGCATTCAAAGTCCCAACTCTGACCACCGTGCCACGCTGCCTCCATGGTCGTTGTAATATAACAAACGCTCGACACACCTTTTTTTATAAAAACAATGAAGCTCAGCTACAAAAAGTACCGGTTCATATTTGCTATATCTGCCATTGCCTCATATGATACACTAAAATGTAATACTAAAAATTCCGCAGACGATTAGCACTGTTTTTCAACGCCTTGTCTTTTTGTTTCCATATTTTTCATTAATTCAAACCGCTCGCAGAAATAAGAACAAATTGAGAACAAATTGAGGATGAAACATCAAAAAATTCAAAACGATGAGCCGCGGGAAAAAATGCTAACTCGATGATTGGTAGGCAACACCAAGAAAATCAGAAGACGTTTATAAGAAACGGCGAGTACCATTTTTATAGGCGAGTTTTAGCTAACGTCACTGTTAACATTCTGCTTCATTAGCATACAACGTAAGTCGGAGGAAGAACAAAGATAAACAACAACTGACTTTATAACTTGAGAAAACTTAGCAAATGAAATGAGTGACCGAACTTTCGGCTCTATATGTGTAGTTTCAAAGAAGAAATCGCTACTCAAAAAAACGCAAAGCAGCTGGAGGCAAAAACGATCATGAGCCCATACAATATTTGTAAAATTTCCAGTCTTTAAAACCACATTACGGAAAGATTACTCGACATATTACTCTCATATTGTCAGAGAAAATTTGTTTTGCAGAACTATTTCATTATTCAGAAGCTTTGTTTCTGTAGCTGAATTAAAACTGAAAAGTGCGTATGCTAATGAGGCAAAAAATGTAAACAGAAACTCGCCTATACAACAGATATCCTTGCAAGATATTTCTATAACTTAGATAACAATTTTGCCTTGTCTTTAAGCAGCAAGAAAATTTGTAAACGTAAAGCCTTTCACGGAACGCAACAGCAATGACGTTTTGAGGTTGTAGTGTGGGTTGACTCACCACAAGGTAAGCATTTTCAGTTAAAGTTAAAACAATTACGCAATTGTTGGATTTAAATCTTTTGGCACATAAAACACAGATTCATTTTTCTTTTTTTGATTCAAGAAATCTATTCTTTTTAATAAACCAACATCGGATTTCAAAAAAATAAATTAACCAAGAAAAAGTTTTAACTTAATTACCTTTGCAAGCTATAGGTCAAGTCCATGATAATCCCATCTGAAGGGAGTTCTTCGTTATCAAGGGAATTCATTTCTGTATTGTGAAATAGGTCATGAAGACTGCAAATACAAACATTTCGATTTAGAAATGAAAATAATAAAAATAAATATAAATAATTAATACTTAAAGACAACTCCCCAAAAGGGGCTTTTCAGTGTCATATTAAAAACCTTCCTCTTCCCCAGTTAAGAATCCCAACTGGTAGAAGGCAAACCAGTTGGCTATTTACAAAGCGTAATGAAGTTGCCCCTGGGATCTCCGAGGACAAAAGAAAATCAAAGTCGGGAATTTGAACTCGAGTCTTCTGCATTCAAATCTCAAGTCAAACAAAATTAAGCGAGGAGTTAAGTTAGAGCTACTACATGAATAGCGGATACGTCCACTAATTACAACACTGCATTAGATCTCCTCGAATCACAAAGATATAGCGTCGATTTAGGAGTAAAACTTTTTAAAAAAGCAAAAGCCACCCAAACTCTACTCTACGGTTCGGGCAGAACCTACACGCATGCGCGAACCGTGGAGTTGAATTCAGGTGGTTTTTGCTTTTTAAAGTTTTTCTTTTCAGAAAGCGGATATTGCCATGGCTGCAGTATTGTTGTGAAGCACAGAGGTATCCAATGTCGTTTGTCGTGGTACTGAGGTCATCATATATCTGAAAATCTATTTCATTTTTACTGGGCAACCTGTGTTAAGCGCAATCACACAATAGGTTGGTTTTGACGTGTTTTCTGTTGTCCAGGCAATATGTGTATCCCACAGTTCCTTGTGGCGCAAGCTCGAATCACAAGATTAATTTTTTGTTCGATTATGTTAAAAGAGGGGGGACCTGGAAAAAGTTAGCGCAGTGAAAGCTTCTAGAGCATCTTGTCTTAAATAAAAGCGACCCCTGCATTGTGAGGCAACAACTAAAAAAAGAAATTATAATTGGGTATTGAGGTAATATATCAAGCACAAGAGACAAAGCTTCATCTCCATTCCAAACACTGAGAATAGAGTTGGAAATAAGGCGCACAAAGGAAATTCGACACAGTTTGATATATCGTCCCTATCGAAACTAAGGAATAAACAAAATAATATAATCGAAAAAAGTATATGCTATTTTAACAAGCAGTAATCATAGATTAGCGAAGTGCGTTCGATAGTTTAAAGGTTGGATAGGATGGCGATTTTTCTAGCTCTGTGGTAGAGGGATTGAACTTAGTCCTGTGTAAAAACAGTTATTAACGCACAAACAAGAAGTCAAATAATAAACTGTTGTGTAATTTCATGGGAACCTTACATGCTGTACTGGCTGAAACGACCCACACACAGAACCTTTCGGACAAATCCAAGATGGCGTCAGTTTGTATCAACCGAAAAATCGAATTTTTTTCTGCCTGCGCAAGATTATAACTGCACGCAATAAGATCACACTTTCAAAACCATGGTCACGGTCTTGATTTCTTTTGTTTACTATATGAATTATAAATGATTATCAAGTGTTTGTTTAACACTATATTATACACGGTAGTTAAATTAGATACCCAAGGGGAAGGTGGGTAACGGAGGTCCAGGTTTAAACACTTCAAGCCAAGCTGCAGAGAAGGTTGGGTTACAGAAGCGTCACACAGATACACAACGAATGTCATATGTATACATAAAGGGTGGGACGGAATTGTTAGAAGGTGGACGGTTGGAGATTGTGATGTTTCTCCGTAAAATCATGTGGAAAAACCTATATTTTGTAGTAAAGAAACTCAAACACTTAACCTTTTTACCCAAGTCGAATTAATCAGTTCTCCCATATTTCCCTCTATTAACTATGGTTCTCCCAACTTGAGCACATACTTTTGTGCAGCGTTGTTTTAATTCTCAATAAAGCTTTATCAGTTTTGACTCGTCTCTAGCGGTAGCTGATGTTTTTGGGATGTTATAATTCAGAACAGTCACATGTTCTGTTACAAGAATAAATTTTCTTTCTTATGTAAACAACCTCAAATAAAAGTAGTATTAAATAAAAAAGCCACTACTGGAGAGTAAACGTTTTGGAATATTTTTTATTATATAACTATGAAATACTTCAACACAACGTTATTCAATATGTTATGTATGTCTTGTCACAGTTACTGTCGTACATGATATATAAAAGAAAAATCAACAAGATATTCGGGTAGAATAAATACTTAGCTTTACATTCACTCTTATGCATGCAAACTATTAAAGTATCTAATTAAAGTCGAAACTATGTGTCCCTAAAATGTACATACAAGTTCCTTGGGCTAATCATTGCCAATAAATGTTTACTTTATATACAACCATACATCAATGCTATTTGTCCCTAAATCTACAAGTTCCTTGGATTATTTTGCATTAACTTTTATGCATGCAAACCATATCAAATTAATGCCGACTCTATTTGTCCCTAAAATTTACAAGTTCCTTGGAATATTCGTTGTAAATAAAAGCTATTTTTTATGCATGCAAACCGTGTCTAATTAATGCCGATTCTATTTGTCCCTAAAATTTACAAGTTCCTTGGAATATTCGTTGTAAATAAAAGCTATTTTTTATGCATGCAAACCGTGTCTAATTAATGCCGATTCTATCTTCCCTAAAATCTACAAGTTCCTTGGACCATTTGTTGCAATAAAAGGTTAGTTTTACATTAACTATTATGCATTTAAGTTGATTTAACCTGTTCCAAGAAAGTATAAAGTCATATTCTCTCACTTTCTGGGGTGGAAATTGAACAATGAATCAAATTTAATGGGGAAAAATAAGAAATGAAAGGCAGAAATAATGAATAACGCGGTTATACCACTGAAACAATGAATATTACTTACTTTTGTTTACGATTAATGAAAAACCTACAACAATTGTAGAAAGATAAATGAATAAGTCGAAGAAAACGCACAAGTAATAATTATTATTAAATCTTTAACCTCGAATATTGCGTTTCTAGCGTTCTGATTGGTTTACTCAATCTCGGTTATCAACTCATATACCAACTGACCATATATGGAAACTAACTGTGTAAAGTGTTGGCAAGCTGAAAAACGTCTGAATGAAATTTTGTTGTCATTTTCAAGCATCGAAATCTCACGAAATTAAAAAAACAACAATTATTCCATTTGCTGATAGGCGAATATGCAACGCGTGCTCTTGGAATAATTGTTAAATAGTCGAGGTCCAATTATTCAGTTTTCACCCCCCGATACACTGTATTGTTATGATAATAAACATGATATTTTCAAGATACATTCACAATTAAGATTTTATCAAGGTATATGCTTATACTTACTGTGATAATAATAGTTTTTATCTATATAAACTATATTTAATCAGTAACAGTGATATACTGTAGTAATAACAAAGCTACTAATATTTCTCCCCACAAACAGATAGCTCAGTAGCATCCATATCACAAGCAAGTTTCAAACGCTGCTATGTATATATTTATAGGGAATTTGTATGGAAGACGCACTGTAACTCTAGTCACATGCCGTGTTGTGCTTGGAGGTAACCTTCCTATCACCAGCCGGTTTAGTGCGAAGAGCTAGCTCTTCAAATATCTGGCGATGAGACGAGCGCAAGCGCTTGTTGTCTTTGGTATTCACAGTCATATCACAAATCGGTTTCGAATGCTGCCCTGGTTCCTCATCTAATTCACAAGAAATGGCATCCAAGATCTCGTCAGATGCCTTGTTTTGCTGGGGGCTCACACTCGTATCACTAGCCGGTTTCAAACGTTGAGTTTGTTCTTCTCCTACCTGACGAGAAGTCCCATCCAGTTTCTCGTCACATGCCAGGTTGTGCTGGGGGTTCACACTTTCTGAAATAAAAACTGATTCCATCACCAAGAGAAATAATTCAGAAACAAATTACCCTATTTCTGCAGTTACTAAGCAAATTTTCTAGGTTTTACATTCAAAATCGAAATTATACGCAATTGTTCATTAAGATCTTCTAAGGTTCCTTCGTTTTCTTGTAACAACTACCAGCCCATAAGTGGAGACGGATCAATTGATTCCTGGAAGGAAAGGGAGGAGGGTCCGAAGATTAAAAAACAAAAATCCTGCAGCCCCGTAGAAGAAAAAAATGAGAGGAAAAAATCCTTGTAAAGAGAGAGCTCAGAAAACAATATTTCTAAGTTCGAAAAGTTTTAGGGGAAAAAATATGATGTTTGGATGTTCGCCAGCTCAAAAAAATATTTTCTCTCCTTATATATTCCCCCCTCCCCTACCCACTCAAATATCAAAAGGTGTTCCATTTAGTAGTTTGAAACACAAAATCACCGCAACAGAAAACGTAAATATTCATTTTTAAAGAGTTATATACACGATAAGCCATTTTCACACTCATGCGCATTGTGTTTTCCACAGTTTTGGCGGGCCACAGGTCATTGAAATCTCACGGTTACAAGCATGTAAAGTGTTTATTCCATTATAAGATATTTTTATAGCTATATACAATGTTTATTTCTCATTGTCTTGTCAGGGCCACAGCAACAGGCTACCGTGCACGTGAGATTTTCAAAACCTGTGGCCCGCCAAAACAGAGGGAAACACACACTGCGTATGAGTGTGACAATGGCTTATAATGGAAATGAAATAGTAATCCAAGTTCCTTGGCCTGGAGTTATAGGTGCTCCAATGAAATTAACCAGACGCTATAGCAATGAGTATAACTAACCTACCAAAAAAAAGAAATTTTAAAGTTTGATAATTGACACATATCAGCAGTTACGAGTGCCATCATCAAAAGTTGTACTAGAATAAGTGAGAGCAAAAATATATAGTAAGACCGATAACAAAGCTTCAGTCTGGTATGTTTAACCAGCTGATTGAAGGATGGCTTAAACCAATTTCAAAATATGTAATGCCTTGACTACAAAGAAAATTATCGAATCAGTTAGGACGATATAAATTTTGTATTTTTAAGACCGCTAAAGACAAGCAAAGAAAGTTTGAATGTGTACAAAACAAATAGAAATATTTACCAGATGTGCTTCCAGTAGATCTGGAGTCATTCCTAAAATCTTCCTTTGGCGATTTGAGTTTGGCCAACTGCGACCAAGGACAACAACAAGCAAGGATTATAAAATTAAGTACAACAATAAAACCCGAAAAGCCATACTTCATTGAATCATTAAGACTAATGACACGGAAATGTTGATTCAATCCAATCAATACAAAAATAACTATAATCAATAGTACTGCAATAAAGATAAGAAATTTGCAAATGCACTTCGCCTTGGAAAAACTTCTGTATATCCATAAAATGATTAGGGAACAAAAGTATATAGCAGCAACGCCTACTTTCAACACTCCATATCCAATACCGGTTGCGATGAAAGGGTTGAAGGCAAAACAGTAGCAAGTAACAGCAACGTCTTCAGATATAGTTTCGCAGTTCACGGGATAGTTATCATAACTTAAGGTTTTGTAGCAGTCAAACCCTTCCGTGCATTCGTAGGTCATTTCAACCAAAAGAAAAGCAAGAAACACATGACATGTAGCTGACAGGAGTGTGAGCAATGTGCAATATAGTGAAAAGCCCAATGTTGTTGCCAACTGGCGATCATTTATCTGCAGATCCAAGAAGTATAACTTCTTTTTCCCGCTTTCAACTGAGTAGTACAACACTTTCGTAAAAACGCTGGTTACAATTCCAATGGCTTTGTGAGAATTCTTAAGAAAGTACCATGTCAAAAAAAAAGAAACAACCAACAAAACAACAGCCGGACCAACAGATACCGCTCCGTATACACGCTTGTCCATGCTTGCAAACACTGATGCGACAATTTATCAGGTAGAACGAAAGTGAAAGTGAAAGTAAATTTCTGATAACTGAACTTTTGACCTTCGATTCTGATCACTCTTAATTGGAATATCGTATTTCTAATTCACATGCCAACACATAAAAAAACGCCTTTTTGAAAATACAGCATTTGTTTAATTGCCAAAAGAGTTTTGCAAATCAGCATTAGCAACTCTTTTCAATTTTTAACGGCAAACAGTTTTACAGAGGTACTTCCAGTCTTAGTCCTAGATAAGCTGATTTTAATGCAAATAGTAGCAAGACACTAAGTATATATATTCCTACGTCATTTTGAATGAGGTATCTTTTGGGTTGCGGGGAAATTTTCAACTTTAAAAGATTTCAGGCCTGGGCCAACAATGGTACTCTTCGTTATACTGCTGCGGAGTAATCAGTATTTTTAGAAGGGGAGGTGAGGGGAAAGAAGGGAAGAGGAGGGGAGGGTATGGGGCTCAAATCATGGACCAACCATCGCAGTGAGGTCACTCTGAAAATAACATAGTGCAAAAAGTGAAAAACATGGAATGAGAGGAGGGGAGAGGATGGAAAGGGTTCTAGAAGCCCTGGATGCCCCCCTCCTCCTCCCCCACGCGGCTACAGCCCTGGTACGGACGTCTGTACAGGGTTCCAAAAGCTGAAGCGCCAACTAATTAAATAACTTTTAATTACTTTTTAAAGCCAAAAGTAAAAACATATAAAACCAATTTTTAGTAGAAAAATCAGAAAAAAGAAAACAATTAAAAAAAAAACACTTTCCATGGCAAACAATATCGATTTATAAATTTTATAACATGAGTTTTGATCAACAATTGCAGATTCACAGTGGGGTGGTGCAGTAAGTGTAAGATTGGAAAAAAACGTGAAAGACGAGAAAGTCCCGTTTGAATTTGCTTCCGATATGCAAAAAGATTTGCCTGAAACAAAAATTCACTTTTTGTTCGCTTTATATATAAAATGCATTGTAAGACCTCACAATAAAAAGTCTAGCAACTTTAAGACCTCAAAAAAAGTCTAGTAGCTTTAAGACCTCAGAAACAAAAGTCTAGAAACTTAAAAACCTATTTAAAGCCTTAAATCTGCCAAAAAAAAAACCCACGGGAGCCTGTATGTAGTTCATCCATAACTTCAATTATGAAAAATCACGATTACAAAGTGATACCTTGGTTTCGTTCACCATAAGGCAGGCTTTACACGTACAAAGGTGAATTTTTATCAGGATAAAAATATCATTGTACGTTAATGTATCGTTTTCGACTAGTCACTCGTAAACGCATAGCTGGCGGTTTCTAAATAGCCGTCTAAATCGTTTTCGGCGTTTACGTGTAACACAAAGCCTAAACGGATAAAAAATGTATGTTTACAAAAATAGCTGCAAAGTTACGAGTAAACGCTCCTTAAAATGCTATCCAATGAAAATATTCCGGGAATGACACCTAGCACAAAGGTCAACAGACACTGTGCTCTGAATCACGGAATCAGTTTCACGAAAGAGCTCATTGGAAGTAGAAAACACACCAATTATTCGTTGTTTGCAGACTGAGGCTTAATGCGATTTTTGTATTTTAAAAGCAGTGGTTACCAAAAATGTCTCAACCTCATCTGACCTAATGAAACTTGGTAAATAATGTCTATCAACGACGTTTTGTTGACTTTAAAGTCTGAGTTGGTAGTTTCTGATGCTACTGAAATTGAAATTGGAAACACAATACAAAAAACACGTTCAGATTTAAAATGGATTTTCTGAAACTGAAAAATTATATTAGAGCAAGAAAAACATATCATAAAGAACTTTGCCGTGTACGTCAATTATTTTTTATATTTTACTTTAATCTTGACCCAAGAAGTTTAAAAGTTACAAATAACATAAACTCTTACTGATGCTTGCAATGTTTATTTTTGTGTTATTACTTCAATCTAATCCCATTTTTGTCAGAGCAATTTTTGCTTTCACAGGATATCCTGAGAACCATCGACTCAACGACCTAGGAAATTCTTGAGAACACTATTTATGAAAAAAGATTAGAAAAACTGCTTAGAAAGCCAAAGGAAATTCTTTGGAACATTCAGTCACTGCATGTAAAAAACATAAAAGCTGCTTCGAAGGCCCTAGGAAATAGACAAATTTATTTATTCTTATCACAACAGCTTGCTGCCTCCATTGTTTTCTAATTTAATACAAATAGTCCAATTCATAACTACAGCACCAGAAAAACCAACAATTATCACATGCATCACTGCCGAACAAAGCTCAAAAAATTCACAATTCTTTATCAAGGTCCCAAAATTTGGAACTTTCTTCCTACTAAAATCACTACTCCGTTGAGCTATTCTAACTTTAAAAACAAACTACAAGAATTTTTACTGAAATAATTAATGCATACATTGGGTAAGCCGCACTGTCGCACTGTTTTTATTTTAAACATATCATGATATACGAGGTGGCCTCAGTTATAAGCCTGGTGGTTTCAAGAGGTCACCTCGCTATACATTAATCTATGTAAAATTGTATATTTTTAAATTAAAAAAAATGGCGAAATATAATGATGATGGTGATGGTGATGATGATGGTGATGGTGATGATGATTGTGATGGTGATGGTGATGATGATGATGGTGATGGTGGTGGTGATGATGATTGTGATGGTGATGGTGATGATGGTGATGGTGATGATTGTGATGGTGATGGTGATGGTGATGATGATGGTGATGGTGGTGGTGATGATGATGATGATGATGATGATCAAACGATAGTATCTTAAGATTGTGCAAGCCAGGATCAATTCAATCTCTGGTTCTACTAGTGAATTACATGATTTCTGTATTTAGTCAAATACAACATGCATTTTAATTCTCTCTTTTGTTTTTGAACTTGAGTCACACCAAGAATTCAACTATATTGCCTTTTGAACCTTGTTTAGTTTGAAATCCTACTTCATCTCCACTTGACTACGCAAGCAATTGTTGCCAGCATACTAAATATCATTTATATAGTATATTCAGTTATTTAGCCAAAGGTTAACATTTAAGCCCCATTTACACTACAGAAAAAACCTGGTCCGGACCCTCAAAAAAGTTGGTACGGACCCGATATTTTTGTC